>NWSH02000081.1:10282344-10298864 GCA_002382865.2 Heliothis virescens
CATAAATAATGGAACGGAACCCTTCATGTGCGAGTCCGACTCGCACTTGGCCGGTTTTTATTCATTACTCGGCTGCTTAAGGCTGGCGAGTTAGGTTTGATGTAGATAGTATTTTCTATAGATACTCCTTTACTATAGTTATGTATGACTATAATGATAATTTGTTCAGTAGTTTTAAGTTTATTCGCTACATTCTATTTTAATCGATCTCCCGAAAAGGAAGTTCTCAATTCAACCGCGGTTATAAGTATTTTTTATTTTCCTTTCTTGAACTATAGATGAAATAAATAAGAAAAACATAGTTTTTTTCAAAGTTCAACGACATTACATCGGCTATGAGGGCGCTGAATGTTCAAATTGAAAACAAATTAATATGTCACGATTTACATTGTGTATAAATTCAGGTTGTTTTTCACGCTTTCAGTAAAATTATTGTAATTATCTTTTTGATTTGAACGTTTGACTTGTGAAAGGGGGGCACTTTTTTTATTTATTTTTTATTTATCCATTTGTTTCAGGCATCAAGGCCCATATTAATAAATATAATACTATATTCATATAAAACTTAAACATACTAAAAATACATATTAACCATAAACATTCTTTAACTTTTGGGGGTGCTGTCCTTTGTAAATTATGGCGTGAAAAAGTGCTAATCTAATTAGCCTACTCTTAAATGATTTTGACTTTGACTTTGAGCTTTTCAAATGCGCTTAAGGCTGAAAGCCCCTCGTCCGATATTATTGACTGATTTTCTGTAGGTACGAGAAAAATAGAACACACTAATAGCAATTATGTAAATAGTGCAACGCAAACATCCTATAAAAATCGATCAGAAAATCCTAGTACTACTAAAAAATCAGCCCGATTGTCTGTCCTACAAAAGTCTGACGTGAGCGAGTAGCCTTATACATTATAGTCAAGGTATTTTGCTCAGCAGGTACCGCAGAACACAAATTAAAATTAAACATTGGCACAGCTGTGTTTCGTACAGTGGCGATAACATACAAAATTAAAAACAGACGGACCCGCCGAGTATTTGATATTCAAATAAAGTTATATTCTCTTATATAACAACTAGCTTCTGCCAGCGGCTTCGCTCCCTCGAAACTTAAAATCTCTGCATGCCAAATTTCAGCCCGATCCCTCCAGTGGTTTGGGCTGTGCGTTGATAGATCACTATGTCAGTCAGTCACCTTTGAGTTTTATATTAGAAAATTAAAGAAGAAAATTATTTAGAAAACTCAAAATTACCTAAAAATACTTATGATACACTCAGAACAAAATATCAAACAGAAGCACAAAATATCTAACCAACCATAAAATTCTTTGTCTAATTAATGTATTCTTCTTATTCCAGAACAATGGCGCGACTAAGCATCCTCCTACTCATCACCTGCCAACTAATCACCATCCCATCCATCAGGACGGATGATGATAATCCCTTCCTAGACCTCGCATCATCCTTCCTCCAAAACATGGGGGATGGAGGTGGCAACAACATCAACGGTTTGGCAGCTATTGGCAGCATAGTTGGCAATCTGATGCAAGGAGACAATGCCAAGAATTTGGGCGCCATGTTTGGGCAGACAGGCAATGGTAACGCTGGGGATATGTTGTCAGGTAACATTTTGAGGATACTTTTTTTTAACCCCTTTTTATCGTCCCACTGCTCTGATTTAATGAAATCTTCAGTGAGGGTTGAATGCTTTGAGGACATGGGTGCGCGGGACAGTCCTGTCATATGTCTCCATCCCGCGTGCACTAGTATTCACCTCCATTGCATAGGGCCGTTCCTTGCGTAAACCATGAGAGTGGCACTAACGAGCTGGCTAGGCTATATAGTATTGACAACATTAGGTCAGACTTCCCGAATCTGTCAAATTTTACCAATCGAACAATAACCTTCTACTATTGCGATAAGGTTAAAAATCTATTGAAGAAAGACAGATTAAGGTAAATGATGTGCTAGCGTCTGTATTTTTACAAGCAGGTACACGTTTAAATTGAGGAGCGTTAAACTTTAATGCACCTAACATTCTGCTTATCAGACGAAACAATTTCAACTTTAAGCGAGCAAACAATGGATAAAGAGCCGGTTATTTTCCTTTGATAATAACAAAATAATCTTTATTTATAAATAAAGGAAACTTGCAATGTAACTGGTAACTGAAAAATAATACCATTACAATGTAACAACAAAGTCACTTTACCAAAAATCTTTACCTACTATACTAAGCTACAAACACAACCAATATTAAGTACAGAAAACAGCAGGTCACGGTACCCGATTCTGTAAAATTTTACCAGTCAAACATTAACCTACCACTACTGTGATAAGGTTGAAATTTGACAGATTGTAGTAACTGTAGTAGTCTATATCGCAACTAATATCCCAACTTCTATTCCAGGTCTTGGCAGCTTACTAGGAGGTCAGGATGGCAAATTAGATCCAGCACTCGTAGGCTCCATGATATCCATGTTTGCCCAACAAATGACCACCACAGAATCTTCTAAACCAGCTCGACAGAAACGAGCAAATAATGAAGGCGACCTGAACCTAGAAAGCATGATGAGCCTCGCCTCAGGACTCCTGGGCAACAAAAACGCTGGAGGATTTATGCCCTTAATCATGAACGCTTTAAGTTCACTTTCAGATACAGAAGCCCAGAAGCGGGCTGATGACCACAAGGACCACGCTTCATTCCTCCCCCCATTCCTGGAGAAAGCCCATTTGTATTGGGACATTTTCATCAACTCTGAGCTGGGTAAAACCATTTGGGAGAAGTCAGGTTTGAAGAGGGGTCTGAAAGCCTTCACTGGTCCGGATGGCAAAGTCAGTTTTCAACAGATGTTCAAGAACTTTGAGAATCATTCGTTTAGGAGGCACTGGATTAAGGCAGCTGCGAAGTATTTGACTGACATGGTGGTCCATATCGCTAAGCCGGAGGTCTATTCCAGGTGAGGAAACTTGTAATACCTTTTTTTTGGTGGAAAATCATCAAATGACTCCTCCCGCTGTGGGTGACAGTGGGAGGGAGTGTCAGACTTTCCACCATGTTCCTTTTTGAGTCTTTTGTGTACCAGGGCCGCGGTAACTTTTTTGAATAATCCGGCAACCCTGGAAGGAACTTATATACCTTGAACTGTGTTTAAGCAGACCATAACATTGTCTAATCCGAAACCACTTAATATCAAAAAAATAACTTGATCATAAATTTGCTGACATCAGTAATCTACTTTTATTTTCTATTTAATGCCCAGTAGCTGTTTTCCCGCGGTTTCACTCGCGTCCCGAATATAATATAGCCTATAGCACTCGTGGTATAGGCTATATTATATTCTATTAGTATAGATTTACCGACAACTATAACTTACTATGAAAATTCATAGTAAACAGTTGTTTTAAAAGAACTGACATTTATTTTGTTGGTCATTTCGGCCTAAAACTAGCAAATAGAATTGAATATTAATCTGAGCAGTTCGCAGAAGAGTTATCCCAATTTTAAATGCAGATTATGTTGCGAGGTTTACGCGAAAGGTCGAATTTACCCTTTCTCTAACTTTTGGGTCTATAATTCAATTTGGAAATAAACTAGTATGACCCTCTGTCATTATAAGTAACTAGCTTTCCGCCCGCGGCTTCGCCCGCGTGGAATTCGGTTCGACACACAGCGCCATCTACAATCCATCCATCAAGCAAACAATATTTTTGTTTTCCCTCGGGAATATCTATTTTTTTCGGGATAAAAAGTACCCTATTATTTAATCCGGACTTCTAACTTTACGTCTGCAAAATTTCAAAGCAATCGGTTCAGTAGTTACGGCGTGAAAGCGGAACAAACAAACAAACAAACAAACAAACAAACTCACTTTCCGATTTATAATATTAGTAAGGAAGTAAGGATTCTGTCTATTACGAGTATTCAATGGACAAACGTAAATTGCTATTTTCTGTTACTAAGCACTAATTGAATGTTTTGTGGAGTGTAATCGAAAATCGAAATAGTAATTCTAAATTTAACAATTAAAAGGGTAGAAGCAAGGTCAATAATGAAGCTGAAAAACAATATTTATTTGTAGAATAAGAATTGTGTATAGCCTGTCTCCCAATACGATTATAAGCACAAGGAATTAATTATAACTATAAAATGGAGTCCAAAAGGTCCTTAACCCCAGTTTCAGAGGCATCAGATAAAGTTCTAGATAGCTATCTGTCAGATCATACCATAGAAAAGTAGTTAAAATAAAATAAAAAACATTAAGTACTACAACATTATCTGTTAAGTAGCTATTTAGAACTTTGTCTGGAAATTCTGACGGCCAGTCTCACAGATTCCAGATAGATCTATTAGATCATGACATAGACAATAATAAAATTTCTATGACACTATCTATCAGATAGCTGCCTCTAAAACATTATCTGGTAATCTAAAACTGGCCTTTGATCTGACAGACGCTCAAAAATAACTTAGGTACAACCTCTTTCCAGATACTTGATCTCAGCCCAGTACATCACGAACAGCTTCTTAGACTCCCAGGGTCTGCCGAAGAGCACCCACTTCGACGTGAAGAAGCCAGAAAAATCTCTCACCACACTCCTGAATTACGTACTGAAACACTATCTGGATATGGACACAGATGTCGCTGAATATGTGGTGCCCGCTGTTGAGTATGTTAAGGTAAGATATTTTAATAAAAGGATAATTTCCGTATGTGGTCTCACCCGCATCCCGTGGGTACTATCCTGTGCGCACCGGACAAAAGCGGCCTCCATTATCTAGATGGCCCATTTATCTATAGCTGAAGTCTATATATAGCTTTACCATATAAATGGGCCATCTTACACTAAAAAAATTTTTCATAACAGTCCAGTTATTCCTGAAAATAGCGCGTTCAAACTAACAAATTCTTCAGATTTATAATATTAGTAGGTATAGACAGTTTTGGAAGCCTTTAAGATCGAAGGGAAGATCAAATAAATGCTTCCAAATTTGTGAGACTCCTGACAGACGAGAAGTAATTTGCCTGAACTGGATTCTGTATTTATTCCGAAGTCTGGAAAGCCCTTTCTGACCATCCACAAGGGTTAGTCTTCTCTAGCATATTGCTTAGTATTTATAACCTACTTAAAGAATCACACCTTCTCATTTTCTTCCAGCAAACCCTCAAAATGGCGGAAACGACAACGAAGACGATGTCCTCTCGAGGTGACTACCACGCGTTGGCCGACCGCCTGACTGACACCCTGAACTTGGAGGTCATTGAGCCCGTGCTGAGGGTGTACCGTGCATACCAGCACTCCGTGAAGGCTCCTCACTGCCAGGAACATCTGATGTGCCTCGTGAATAGGCACCATGATCAAGATAAGAAAGGTAAGGGTTGTTGTTTATACTTTTATATATAATTAAAAATAAAAATCCGTTTTTCCCCGCTCCCGTGGGAATTCCGGGAAATCTTTTCTTATATCTCGTGAGAGTCTTAAGATGAACCTCTGGAAAAATTTCAGCTTTATTGGTTCACGGGTTTGGGCCCTGCCTTGATGAATGAGTCAGGACTTCAAATTTATATGTAGGTATAGATTACCTCCGAAAAATTGTAGAAAGTTTCAGGCTCCTCGTTTTCTTTGGGACCCAGGGACTCCGATCGATAGTCCCCCAACATAGGTAGTATTTTAGGGACCATCAAAACCTAATGTCAATTTGGTTATAAAACTAGTAAAAATTATAAAAGTTTCAAAAAAAAAATTAAGATATCAAACATCGATCAAATTGCATTTAAAGAGTATGTAAAATACATTTAAAAGTATTCAGGTTATACGTAGGAAATTGCATGACCAATGTATTCGCATCACATGAAATAATATAGGTAATAACAATTTGTACGCATGTGGAAACGCTGATTTTTGTTTAAAAAAACGCATAAAGTAACGCTTTTTTACATTTCCACTGAGAAATAACCTATAATCCGCTCACCCTGGTTCATGTGGCATTCAGTAACTTTTTTTATTAGTGCCCAGTGACTAAGAAAGGAAAGAGCGACCCAAAATTTACGTATGTTGATGAAATCTTCCACTCTTCTTCTATACTGATATTACAAAGAGGTATAATTGTTTGTAAATTTGTAAGTTTGTATGTGGAGCGTAATCTCTGAAATAAATGCTATAGGCTACCTATATTTTATCCGGGTACGGGCAGTATTTCCCACTTATATAAAAGTTTCTTAACCCTTTTTTTTCCGTTTTCCGTATCAGATAATAATTGTTTGTTTTTTCGCAAATTCCAGGTCTGCCAGGCTTCAAGGCTGGTCTGACTAAGCTGAGCAGTCTAGCAGCGTCCGCCGCGCTCAGCTTCCAAAACGGCAAAGGTTTCTTCGACTTGTACAACGCTATACAGAATGATGTTAATTGTGAAGTAAGTTAACTACATGTAGAATCGTAATTACAGCTTCTAAGTTCAGCCATTATAAAGAAAGACTAATTTATTATAATTAACAATAATTTGTTTATTTGTGCACGTTTTGAACGCGGTTATCTCGGAAACTACTGGTCCAATTTCAATTATTATTTAGTGCCATAAGAATCGAGAAATGACAGAAAATTACTTTGATTTAAAAAGAATCCAGTTACATAAATTGTAGGTAATGTTCTAAAAACCAAAAGATAAAGACACGCATTCTTTTAAAAGTAAAACTAAAGCTATATCTTTAAGTTAATATAAGTTAAAATATGTTACTAATTTAAAAACCATATTTTTTCAGGCGGCGTACCCGGCAGATTGCTCAGCCTTCCACGAACACGAACTGAAAGTAACTACAGAAGTATACCACAGTGAATTATAAGGCTTAGAAATACTTTAAATTCTATTTAATCATATCCTGTACAATGATGTATAATTAGCTTAATATTTGACGAGAAATAGAAGCATTTTAAATCTAAGCTGATTTACTGCGAATTTCTTTATGCTATCTATCCAGGTTTTTAGCGATTAAAGATTAATTTCTGACATCTATACTAATATTATAAAGAGGTAAATTGTTGGTAAGTTTGTTTGTAGGGGGTAATCTCTGGAAGTAATGAACCGATTTAAAAAAATATTTCACCATTCGGAAGCTAGGCTAGGCATAGGCTATATTTAATCCGGGCACGGGCAGTATTTCCCACGAGACGCGAGTGAAACCGCGGGAAAACGGCTACTTATTTATAAGGAGATAATGTCAGAATTCAATCTCTTATCTTTAATCAACGGATGGATACGTTATCGAAATTCACTACTAAAGCAACGCTATATGCGAGACTTAAAAAAATACTTAAAATATTTTTGTAGATTTAATCATGAAAAGTACAGTCGGGACTAAAAATATGTGCTCAATTTAATTTATTCATCTATATCGACCCACATCGTATTTTAGGATCGTTCATCTTCATTTCATCTTAAAGATTGGCACTTTATCTTTATTTTTTTACCATCAATCTTTCTTGCATACTAGTATTAAGTCACACACTTCATTCACAAAAGGCCTTTGTCATTCATAAATTGTATGCATGGCATTCCATTAATGCACATTTTTTTTTGTTTTCTTGCACATTTACATTTGTTTTTTGCACTTTTCACAAAACACATGACTTTGCACAAACATTCATGCATATTTTTTTGTATTTTTCTTCACTATTATTGTAGAATATATACGTAACTTAATTATTTTAATAATAATTATATCGTGATACACTGCTTTCTTAATGTACCTACACTATTTTAATTTTTCATTATTGTTTAAGATTTTTATGAAATAATTTTAATTATGTTTTCAAAATATATAATTATAATTTATTTCAATTTAGTTTTAATATGCACAGAATTATGGTTTGGTTTATTGGAATTTTTATTGGTGAAGCGAATATTTAAAAAGTATTCCATTTTATGATGAAATTATGTGTGAAAATTTTATCAGCTGGAATATCTATATATATAAAAATCAATTGCTGTTCGTTAGTCTCACTAAAACTCAAGAATGGCTGGAAAGATCGGGCTTATTTTGGTTTTAAAATGTTTGTACAGATCGAGGGAAGGTTTAAACGATGAGAAAATATGATTATAAATAAAAATTAAGGTAAGTGATACGAAGTTAACCTGGTCCGCTAGTTTCTAATAAAATCATTTAAAGTGGAATATTTTAACTATGTACTTATATAAACTAAAGATTATATTGATAGTTACTATTAAAATTGATTTTAAGTAAAATAATTTTAGTTTTTTGCTGGACATTTTGGTGCTAAAAACTTATTTGCATTTATAATGCTATGTTTAACCCAAAAAAGGGTTAACAGAAGATTTTGAATAGCTATATAATTAAAAAAATCTCGATTATTTTGTATCATTTAATAAATAAATTAACGTTAAATAACTATATTTTTAAATGGTTTGTTTCTGAATATTGTTTTTTACTTTAAGATTAGGTATTCATGTCTTCCGTAGCATTTTCAATTTAAATGTAAATACATTCCACATGTAAGATAACAAATAAAACATTAGACTGAAAACTCGTATTATTTATTTAAATGGAAGGCATATACTATGTATGCAAATTACAATCGTACAAAAACTAAAATTGCAAACAGTGAGAATTCAATTTTAGAGAAACATGCACATAGGTGCGAGCCTTATTAATTTTTATACATTATTCATCATTTTGTAAACATAGCAACAACATAAGTAGTCAATCAAACATTATATCATAAACAATTTATCTAAGGACGGACCTTTTTCAAAATATTAAATGGACCCTTAAATTTTTTTATCATAAATAAGATTATAATTTAATTATTAATTAAACAAAAGTAAACTTTTGCTGCTGACTGTACTACATCACATATGAGGTACCAATATTTAGTTCAATCCTTTTTCTTAGCACCTATTCCTGTGCATGTATATAATAATAAAGATCATAATTATCGTTGTTAAAAGATCCAATAATTTTCATTATTTTATTAAATCGCGAAAAAATACTAAAAAGACTGCCTAAGACACAGAAATCAAATTAATGTCAGTCATATAAATTAAAATTACAAACTGAATTAAAATTACGAACATGACTTAAACAAAATAATTATGCACTCGATATAAGTGGGAACCTAAGTAGAATATTTTTTTTGTTTCTGACTGTAAGTACCTACGACTAACTGAAATTCAGTTATTGCTTCAAAAAATAGGTACAATCTAACTTATAATTATAGAAAGTTATTTCAAATGTCCTCAATATATTAATTCATAGCATTTATTATTATAGATGATAGCAGGCCAGCCTAACCGAATCTGTCAAATTTTACCTGCCACTATTGTGATAAGGTTGAAAATCTACTGAAGAAATTTGTCAGATTCAGGTAGGTTGTGCTGACGTCTGTACTATATGTAAAACACAGTCAAGTTTCAAATAATAATATGCTGATAAATTATTCTATATTATACATTATATTAACTTTGGACGGATACCTTCAGACTAGAATAAGTTTTAAAACAAATAATATCATTATTTTCAATTGGTAGTGATTAATTCTTTATCATTATTATTATTTAAAGATAATAATACAACTTCTACTAATGTTAAGCGTAAGGAATATTTTTGTCATAAGAATATAATTGTGTTATTTCTTAGCCGGGATGTTTTTGCAGACCCATTCCATCCCTTCCTGTGAAATTAAGAAAAAGACAATTCAATTCTTTACTTACATATTGAATTAAAAACTTGTATTTCATCCCAAAAATACAAGTTTTTAATTCAATATGTAAAATTTTTAAAAAGAATAAGGCTAATGCCAAATCTATACTAATATTATAAAGCTGAAGAGTTTCTTTGTTTGTTTGAACGCGCTAATGTCAGGAACTACTGGTCCGATTTGAAAAATTCTTTCAGTGTTAGATAGCCCATTTATCGAGGAAGGCTATAGGCTACTTTTTATCCGGGTGCGCGCAGTACTTTCCACGGGAAAGCAGGTGAAACCGCTGGCGAAAGCTAGTTGAAAGTCATTTAGTTTCACATTTTCTAACTCAAGAATGGCTGATTTAACTGATAATTGCCAAAGGAAGCTTAGAAGCAAGAGATGGGCCTAGGAAACTTTTTATCCCCTTCGAGGTTTGGGATGAAACCACGGGTAAAAGTAAAATATATGTGTATCAAAATCGCCTTAAAATTTTGCCGCCGTTTGTAGGTATGTAGGCTACACCATCTTCATAAACCCCTCAAATCAAATCAAAAAGCATTTATCCAAATTAGGCTGAAAACAGCACTTTTCGAACGTCAAAATTACATCAGACAGCCCCCAAAACGCCCGCCCTTCACCACTTCCTATATGTTTTTGCTGGGAAGAAGAAGTAGTGCAACAAACTCCCCGGCAACACTGTCTATTAGATTTTAATTTTTAATAATCTTAATACAACATCAACATCAAATTAGTGGCAGACACAGCTCGAAAAATTTTGCATTTTAGTATATACCAGACTTTGTTTAATAAAAGTGGTGATAAGGTCTCACCTTGACTCCAGTCCCATCGGTAGCAACACAGGCTTGGATCTGCCAAGTGCGATCTCTTATGAGGTGCAGACCTAGGTGCTGGGCTATCTCACTAGCTGGCAATGCTGAAACAGATATGTAAAGTTCAAGAGAATCTTTCTGAAAATATTGTTGTGACCAAATAAACAATAGACATGTGTGAGTGATACATGATGACAATGATGGTATTAGTGTGATGATCAGATGTGTGTATAGATAGAAGAAATAATGTTATGCCAAACCGTAACAAAATTGGGACAAAGACAGGATGATTATAATGCCGAAAATATTATTGGCAAGGGCATAATAGTTGAGCAGATACGCCCCAATAATGTATACTTAGTCTATGAGGAAAGTTTTGCCCCACTATCTTAAAAACTGTATATGGACAGCAAAAAAACAGGAATTGGAACAGGTAGGGTATTTCAGTAAAATTTTTATGCTCTCAAAAAGTGCTAAAATATTTGTTTTCCCTATAAGATTTAATGAAAAGGATAACTTCTGTAATTCACCTGTAGCCAAGTCTTGTTTATTTGCATACACAAGCAGCGGTACACCGCGTAACTTGTCATCTTCGAGTAATTCTGCTAACTCCTGGCCTGTCTCCTCCAATCTTTGGTGATCAGAACAGTCCACTACGTAAATCTGTAACATGCATGTTTAACACAAGTTATTTATTAAAATGGTACAAGTATATTTATAAAAATAATAATTTAATGTCCATCTGTTATACACTTTGCGTTTTCTTTAATTAAAACAAGTAATTTTCCATCACGTAAATTAAGATCATCTTTTTTATGATGGCAACCACCAAACAACATTATCAGATATCAAATTATGATGCAAGATCAATAAAATACTAACCAAAATATCGGTATTTTCGAAATAGTTTCTCCAATACGGTCTTATTTTCCTCTGGCCGCCGATATCCCACACGTTTAGCTTGAAACCATTAGATAAAACTGATTTTATATTAAAACCAGCTGTAGGAGTGACGTGATTCACATCTTCTGACGCCAACTGCTTCAAAAGCGTTGTTTTACCAGCATTATCCAGCCCAAGAAGCAACAAACGCAACTCTTTATCAGGGTTAGACCGGAGCTTTTTCAAAATATTCAGTAGGCCCTAGAAATCGTGACAAATCAATACAACAGATAAACATTTTTTATCACAAGAATATCATTATTTTGCCAAATTTACCATCATGGAGACGATCTTTGGAAGATAGACTAAGTGCAACTCAAGTTTTTATTAGTAAAAAACGATGTTTTTCATCGTAATTAAATTATTTCTTCGCGACTTGCGTGAATTGAAGGAAATTTCAATTTGTTGACATGTCGCTGTTTCTATGGAAACGAAACTATGTCAACGTTCCGTTTTAACTTTTTTGAAAATAAATAATTTAATAAAATTTTAATTCTCCTTATTTAAAATGAAAATATGATATTTCTTTAAATAGTAATTTGTAACTTATATTCAAAATACTTCTTATTGTCGGAAAACATTTCAATCAAATCATTGTGTAGAATGAAACGAAGTATTCGTGCAGAAACTTCAAACTACAATCTGTCTACGAATGAGACAGAAAAAAATAATAACTATAAATTTCTAAACGTACTGATAATTGTCAATTTCACGTTGATAGCTTGTGGTGGCGTGCGCACGTGTTTACAACAGAATAAACTTTTAAATAAATAAAATATTGCAAAATGGGCAAGATTAAACAGGAGCCCGTAGAACAAGAAGACCAGGGAGACGTCAGCATTAAGACTGAGCCACAAACTTACGATGAGAAGGTAGACCATTGCAGCGTGATCGCGAAGCCGATGGCGCCGAAGAAACTCAGCAAAAAGATCTACAAACTAATCAAAAAGTCTACTTCACACAAAAACTACATTAGAAACGGTCTTAAAATCGTGCAAAAACAACTGCGGCTGGGAGAAAAAGGGTAAATAAACATGTTATTTTTTTAATTTTGAGGTTATGTAAATACGCATTCATTCGTACTATCAGCACCTAAACATATTGACCTAATAAAAATTTACTGACTATAGTTATGTAGTTAATATCATTGGACTAACCATTAATAAGTCTAAAGTTAAATGATAAATAACCACTCATCTATCGATACTAAAAAGTTGTTACAAGTTTTCTACTGTACTTAACCCTCACTACTACTACTACTAATGCGACTTCCCATAACCAAATTCCGTATAAAGTTCTATAACTGACAGATAGGGCCATAGAAATGTTTTTAATTTTGCCTACTTTTGTTATGGCTTCATCTGTCAGATATTTATCTAGAACCTCTTAAACTGGCCATATTTATATCAAAAAAGCAATTTGTAGCAATCAGTCACTAAACCACTTTCTTCCTACCTTTCCAGGCTCGTCTTTTTCGCTGGTGACATATCCCCGATCGAAATCATGTGCCACTTACCTGCGGTCTGTGAAGAGAAAGACATCCCATACTGCTACACTCCAAGCCGTAAAGACATCGGTGCAGCCATGGGCACTATGAGGGGCTGCGTCATGGTCTTAGTAAAGGAACATGAAGACTATAAAGATTTATTTGATGAAGTTCGAGGGGAAATCAAACTGTTAGGACATCCCATTTAGGTTAAAAGACTAGTTAGGGTGTGTTCTGTAATATATCTCAGTATTCAGGCTAGTGCTTGGGACAGCAGTAATCTGAGGCCACTGACGTTTATACTGAGATAGTTTTCAGAACACAACCAGGAATATTTTGTAGTTAAAAATGTTGTACGATGAATTATTGAAAGTTTGTATGTGTGCCTTAGTTTTCTATAGTAAATGTATCAATGCAAAAAGATGTATTCTAAAATAAAATTTTGATTGTGTATGATGATGACCATGGGGTCAAAATCAACATACTGAAGGCCTATTGATACAATTTTGATTAAATATATCATTTTCAGTCACTGAAGATAAACTTGCACAAAGAATCCATTTATGACTATTCAAATTGTTCCTTAGTTTAATGCACTAAAATGATTTGTCACTGTAATTTTTATAACTGAACATCTAATTCTTAATTCTACATCTTTTTGCAATCAGTAATATTTTCTGTCCCATAAAATCTACCTCATTGTACAACAATAAAGTGTTGGTATTTGTTTATACTAAAAAGCCAGATAGTAAAATATGCCAAAAGATGGCTAACCAGCTAACTAGACAGGTACTCTTGGTAACTGGTGTTGTCATGTTTCATAGTCAACTATGGTGTTGTCATGTTTCATAGTCAACTATGGTGTTGTCATGTTTCATAGTCAACTATAACTACAAAATATTGTTATTATCGTGAGCCTAACAATTACTATCTGATAAGGTGACAGTGACTTAAGCCAGAAAGTCTGACAACCAGTCTCACCAAGGGGTGCCAGGTTGCCCGGGTAACTGGGTTGTGGAGGTCAGACAGGCAGTCGCTCCATGTAAAACACTGGTTCTCAGCTGCATCCGGTTAGACTGGAAGCCGACCCCAACATAGTTGGGAAAAGGCTAGGCAGATGATGATGAAGGTGACAGTGACTAACATCTTGTCTCATAGTTTTTGATGGACTGCTTCCAAAGCCTGATAAATACAATTTATTTGACACATTTAAATAGTATGGATTAGGTATATTTGTTAAGTTAGGTTAAGTGCAAAATATTGGTTTTCAAGAATTAATATTGTGCAATGGTGTTCTTGTAAACCAAGATTTTTTAAATATAGACATTATTACCTATTTAATTGTTTTATTCAACTAAAGTCCCGCATACACTTCAGGCCCAAAAAATATGACCCCATTAGTCTTTGAGATATTTTACCTTTTTTTTTATTATAAATCTTTAATTGATGGGGAAATTAGAAAAATATGGAATAAAACATCAAATATTAATTACACATACATTTAATACACTTATTAAAATCTATGGGTACGTAAAAAATGGCAGATTGTCATTATTACTGACAGTGAAGATTGGCAAAATACAATTACTTTAATTATGCACTAGGATCACTAGAATATCTAAGCTAGAAGTCTAGATTCGCTTTATGAAACAGATTTCAGTAGATTCAAATAACAATATGCGAAATTTTATTTTTAGAAATATGCAAGTAACATAAAATTTATAAGAAAAATGACTGTTTCAATGTAATATCTGTAATACAGTACAGCTATACCTAGGTACCTATATGCAATATATTACTATACATAGTACAGACAACAGCAGGTCAACGTATACGAATCTGTCAAATTTTACCAATCGAACATTAACCTACCTCCATTGTGATAAGGTTGAAAATCTATTGCAGAAATTTGACAGATTGTGGTAACTTGATGTGCTGTTGTCTGTAAAAATAACACAATAATTTATTATAACAAAAGGTTGTCTGTACTTTAATACTCTATTTGTAGTTCTGTATTACTCAGTTTAGTTAAATCTACTGAAACCTGCTCTTAAATATAATTAGTAATTGAAGCAGTATTTAATTTCATAGATTAACCCTGCTTTTGAATTAGTGCCCAGTAATGTATGAGATCATAGTAAATAATTAAATATTTATTAAGATTATTGCTTTCGTACACTTGCTTGCCAAATTATAGGTACTTAATCAGTTACACATTCATCCGTACTTGTGTATTAAAAAAAATGGATCTTATTCCGAACTCTTTCACTATTTCGTCAGCTTTATAAAAAAACACCCATAGATTACTCGTAAATACTTGATACAGACACCAACAGATCAACGTACATATCGAAGATTAACCTTCCACTACTGTGATAAGGTTGAAAATCTATTGAAGAAATTTGACAGATTGAGGTAGGCCGATATGCTGGCGTCTTTACATGAAAAACAAAAACCCTGAGTTATCAAATCCGAGTCTAGACATTCTAATACAATTAATGATAGTGAACATCCTTTTGTTTGCAAGCAAGTGCACAATACAAGACAATATGGGTAGCGTTACATGTCATGGATTGACGGCGTGCTCGGTAAAAATATATCATTATTATTGACTATTTAATAGTGTAAGTAATAAGAATAACCTGTATGAAGTGGAAAGTGATGATGACATTTTGTACTTCAAATTCTTAGGAGATTATTTAAACTACAAGTATGTATATTGGATTTGTTTTAAGTACAGTATTATAGCGATTAAAAAATACTGAGTATGTTTTTGTGGCTTCAAGTGTAAAGTTGATGGTCGATTATGAGATCACTTATGCTGGATTTCTATAAGCGATCCATCCTTTGTTTTCCGATCATAGATTGAATTTTGTTTGTTGACATATGTATATTAGGTACTAGCGACCTGCCCCGGCTTCGCATGGGGTCAATGGAAAATAACGGTATTTCTCCACTATTTTATGGATATTATTATACACTAGCTTCCGCCAGCGGTTTCACCCGCTTTCCCGTGGGAACTACTGCGCGTAGTAGTCGTAGTCTGTTGTGTAGTTTTAAAGATTTATTCATACATTTATATAGGGACAGAGAAATCGACTTTGTTTTATACTATGTAGTGATTTCAAATTGCAATCAGTAAGCACAAAACAACGGATAGATTAAATATAGAAATCGGTCATTAGGTGGTATAGAAAGCTATATTTAAAAGGTCACACGCAATGAGCAAGTTAATTTCAAGCTCCCTAAAACAAATCCAACACTTTTATCGCCAGTTTAATAAGTTCCAGATAAAGTTCTAGATAGCTAACTGACAGATACTGAAAAGTAGTCAAAATTCAAAATTGAAAACATTGAAATAACACCTTTTTTTTTAACAGCCTTTTTATCGTCCCACTGCTGGGCACAGGCCTCCTCTCATATCGAGAAGGATTGAGCGTTAATCACCACGCTTGCTCAATGCGGGTTGGTGATTTCAGACTTTATGGTCCAGGTTTCCTCAAGATGTTTTCCTTCACCTTTTATCAGCCATTGGTGTCTAAGACATACTTAGAAAGTACATACA
>NWSH02000081.1:10303528-10325499 GCA_002382865.2 Heliothis virescens
TATATTTCGTCTTAACACTCCACTTACCAAGTCTTAGTATTTTAGAACATATTGCTTAATTTCTTAACTATGGTATATTGCCGATATTGCGTCTGGCAGGATGATGCAACCATCGGAACTGTCTGGCTGCTGAGAAAACATCATAACACAGTGTCTCAAATAACATATATAAATTTCAGCTTTTATAAAATGACGAAAGTAGAACTACAAATTATCATAGTTTAGGGGTGTCTGGCAGGGGGTTGCAACCATAGTAAGTGTCTGGCAATGAACAACGTGAATTCTGACATTATCACGAATAAAATATCAAAAAATCAAGTTTTATAAAATAACGAATTTGAGATGGAATTTTGTACACCTTTGTTACCCGTTATCTGCCAAAGCCACCACTACCCAGGTATCATGTTTGGGGACTGTAGGTACCTATACTAGAGGCACGTATGGGAGAAATTTCAGCTTTTATAAAATCACGAAGGTCTGGCAGCCACTGGCTCTTGGGCCAACAATACTTATTGCATTTTTGTCATTGTGTTGATTAAAATGGATTTTCGTGTGAGTAAAAAAGCAGCTCAATTTATACACATTTGTTAACACGTTTGTTGTTAATTTATCTCCGCGAACATCAGAATTTATAAACATCACATTATAAGCATTTTTTTCTTTTATAGCATTACTGAATTTTAATGGCAACACAGCCATTAATTTTGACTTTATAGCCTTTTAAAGGATATATAGTAGTCCAAAAGTCTATGGCGTCAAGCCATTGGCTAAATAATAGTTTAAAACATTATCCTTCAGGGCTGCGCTTACGCATATCACTCACGCAAACTATATTACGTACCCACTACACTCAACAATCGATATATCTCTCAACACACATCACTTATTGGTGTACGGTCGGCAAAAAAACTCTTATCATTATTTTAAAATAAATTGTAATACATCCTGATTTAAACAAAGTGAACATATTTGCACTTAGTGCACTATATATATGTTATGGACCAGGTGATTAATGCGGGCATTATTCATAATGTGCGAGCATTATAAATAATGTCTAGCTCTATCCGGCTAAGTGATTAATTACTATCTAAACTTCATTAGTTATCACATTGCACGGTCATTATTATATTGCTACATGACATTTGGGCAATTTGATAATAAAGCTAAATTTGATGCGGTGCGGGGAGGGAAGAACGCGTGAAACGGTTTTAATGACAGAAACGAATTGCTGTAAATCCGACTCCACGCAGTCTTGTCTGCCCTACCCCTAGAGTGTAATTCAAAATCGCGTAGGCGCGGAGGGTCGAGGCGGGCCGCGAGTTGAGGAGCAGGTGGTTGTAACACTCGCCACCGCGGCTGAGGCTGGCCGGCAGCGCCGGCCAGCAAGACGTAGCTGCGGTGGTGAGCGTTAAACCTATCTGCGACGATAAACTCGCGTGGGACCGCCGGAGGCCCGCAGCGCCGGAGCCGTGGCAGAAATCATGCCTGCTGCAAAAAACTGAAAGTTCACAATCAACCTAAATTTACCTCAATGACGTTCCAAGCTTTACAAAATTTACTACCATAAAAAATCGAATTTTTTGGTAATAAAATAGGTACTTTTTTGGATGGCGTTTAAACACAAACCAATAATAAGACATTACTTAAATTGTTAAACATTTAGTTTGTTTTAAGTAACAATAAAAATGAAAAACAACTGATTTTTGTTTGTACTAATTACTCTGCCCAAAGGGTGATGTAAAATATGTAAAATGCTCGGTCAATTTGATTATTTGAATGATGATTATTAAATTGCTCTCCCAGATTGGGTATTTTTCATAATGACCGGGCATTATTTATAATCCCTAATTTATCATTTGGACCACAACATATATATAAGATCTTACATCTGTGAAGCACATTCAAGATTTTATCTATCCCTTAGTCCCTGAAACTGAATGTAAATCATCTTTGTAATAAAATGAAAATATATTTCATGTTAGTTTATTTTGCCGACCGTACTGGAAATCTTTGGTTTCGCGTGGTTTGACCGTACTGATCACAGTTCTGATTATGTACCTATCACAGACTACGCCTACCGAACTCTTTGAAGCAATGCCCAATCATCTAGTCACTTCAACCTTTGGATCTGATTTTGCTGTAGAGAGTCTCAAATATTTTTCTATTTTAGGTGAATATTAACTTTTCAAATCCATTCTTACCAAGGGGTGCCAGGTTGCCCGGGTAACTGGGTTGTGGAGGTCAGACAGGTAGTCGCTCCATGTAAAACACTGGTTCTCAGCGGCATCCGGTTAGACTGGAAGCCGACCCCAACTTGATTAAGAAAAGGCTAGGCAGATGATTACCTTTTCAAATCCAGAAAACATCTGTAATACTTTTTGAATAACTGTATCAGAAATATTTTGAGTGCACCTTGTTCTTAGTTGGTGGAATATTTTATTTTTATTAAATCGAGTTATCCAGATAATTAAAAAAATAAAATAATGTTTATAACAAAATGTAACTTTACATTGGCTTAGATTGACATTGAGCCACAAACTAAGCACAGCTTGTATCTTGTGGCTCAAAAGATAATCCGATACCCCTTGATAAGGATGGTTGTCAGACTTTCTGGCTTCTGGCTACCCATAACTTTACGTTACTTAACTAAGAGGAAAGTTTAAAGCTTGTAATTAATATTCCAGTCACTTGAATCTCTAAACAAAAACAATAGTAGACCATTTTCAATATTTTGAACTCTTATTTTATTAAGATTTCTATAGCAACAGCAAAATCAAATCCATCCATCATCTTAAAACCGAAAAAAAACAGTGAAAAATAAAGCTTATTAAAATGGCGCCTTAATCTCTAAATTACTTACTAAAGTAGGAATAGTGATGTTACTATTAAAATGTACAAAAATATATCGATGACATTAACAGAATTTAATTAGTTTTCATTTTAAAATATTGCCCGGTTGGAAGGATTGCCAGAATTTGGGATAAAAGAATATCGAACTAAATATAATATTTTTATTTAAATAGTTATTTACGCGACTGTCTCACTTACGGCCAGTCTCATAGGTAGATAAACTTATAGATACCTGTCTGACAAATCATGCCATAGATAAGTTGTCAAAATTAAAAGCATTTCTATGGCAATATGTGTCAGATAGCTTTATTTGGAGCCCGTGAAATTGGCGATTAGTCACTCATCAGTTAAATTAATATTTGCAAGACAAAAACAGCTGAAACATTTTTTGAATAGCTGTCGTTAGCTTAAGGCTCAGATTATCATCAAAAACGCATGATGGTACTATAGTAAATCTCTCTCGAATTACTTAAAATACTTTTTAGAAGCCACACAGCATAAAAAGACAAAAACACACACTCAATCGCTTTTTTTAATACAGCAACCCCAATTTAGAAAAATACTCTTAACTGGCAACCCCGGCAGAAAATGGCGATACCATCTTTTAAAATTCGTTCCTAAAAGACCCTAACATGAACTTCTACAAGCACCAAGCTACACTACCTCCAAATGCACTCTCTTTAACATGCTATTTTAAACTTTACGCCTTTGTGTTAAGGACTAAAATAATATGACGATAGGAAGAAAAAGTAAGAATAAATAGAGGAAAAGGGTATTACGATAGCTTGAAAAGTAATACTAGCTAAGATATAAGTAAGATGAAAAATTATAATCTCCATTTCATACTTTCAAAATAAAATAATTCCACAACAAACCGACACTTCAGTGTATTCAAAAGCATTCAAAACGAGACCTTAGCGTTAATACATTGAGCTCAAATTCGCTTACCTAATCCGCGCAACTCAATTTATATATTCAATGAAAAATAGACTAAAAACTATGTATAATAAGGTCGAATGTCGCTCTCCGCTTAGTGACCATACTGTGAGGCTGGCGTTATCATATTCAAGTAAAAAAATAAATGCTTACTTATTTAACTAATGTATACTTAATAATTTGCTTATAAACTGTCAACTTACATCTAAAAAGAAGTCTTTTACATTTTAATATGCAGATTAAAATTAAATTATTGATTACACAGATAAACAAAATTATATCACTTAGAATTAAAAGATATAGACATGAAAATTAGCAAAGTACAAGTACATAAGCTACCCATAATCGAAAGGCTAAATGAATACCAAAATTCTACGTTTTTTTACCAAAATATTCAAAGAAATATTTCTATACGGAACAGAGATGATTTGCGCAATCGAAAAATTCATTTACTCGAGATTCCAGTGTATTTATGAGCTAATGATAAAAAATGAAGATGAAGAACATTTTGCGCAAAAATAGCGCAAACTTGCGCAACCAAAAACTGCCTTCTACTCAAGATTTTCAGACTTAAATATGTCCAAAACGCCGTTTTTACCACCAGCCTCCTACCCGAACCGTGTATTACATAATAGTTATATAATTAGTGCAACGACGACTATTCTAGTGAGCAGTGTTTAAGTGTAAACGTGGAAAAGTATCAGTATAGTCAGTATTGTGCTCATGAAGCACATCGATACTGGCAGGAGCACCGCAAAACGGAGGGACCTGGAATATAACACGAGAGTTTAATCTTATTTTTAGACTTTAATTTATATTTAGGGGTAAAGTATTTTTTGATTTTAGGGGTCCCGTTTATTTTCGTCAAATTATAGCTGTTATTGGGAGCAATTTTCATAAGTCTCAAAGTCTTTAACTATTTTGTGCAAAATCAAAGTAATCGATTACCATTTAAAGCAATAATTTTGCTCGCATTTTTTTACATGGTAAGAAATATTTTTTCAGCAGCATTTCACGTTCAATAAATTAGGAAAGTTGTGTTAAAATCTCTATTTGATGAAGAAACTTGCGACAAAAATAAATAAATGTTGCGATAAAAATATTTTAATTATAAAAATATCAAAGCTGTGTTACCTCCAGTAAGGCAGATGTCAGAGCGGCGGCGGCTGCGCGGGCAGCGGCGCGTGCGGCGCGGCGGCGGGCCGGCACAGCGCCGTCGTCACGTCCGCGCCGCCGCCGCTGTCGCGCCGCACCTTGCCTGAAGGACGGGTACAGCTTATGGCGGCTCCACATTGAAGCCTCGTTAACAGGCGTGAACGTAAATGTGGATGGTTTTCGCGGTGTTTACGCATTTTCACGCCCTTTCCCCGACCAGTGTCAGTATTTTTTTACGCAACAAAGGGTTCACACCCCCTTTTCGCGGCGTTTACACATTCACGGCCCCGTGACAGGTTACTCTGGACTTATATAGGTAGGTATTGCCACAGCAAACAAAGTTTTTGAAGCAACAGTTTCTACGTCCATTTTGCGACCGATTTCACGAATTATTGAATATATGTAATAGAATGAATGTGGAGGACACGAAACTACCATTTTATAGTCTTTAGAAATAAACAGCGATAGGAAACGACTCTAATACTCAGACCTTGCTAAAGCTTTTGATTGCGTTGACTACAAAGATCTCTTCTAAAAACTTAGCATTAGAGCGTTTACCATAATACGATCCTTCTTTAATTTCCCCCTGTTTAACAACGACATTGAATTTGTTTTAAAAAGCTAGTTCACTTTACTTGGAACAATAGTTACAAAGGGAGTTCCTCAGGGTTAAATACTAGGACTCACTATTTTCATGAAAATGCAAGTATTATCTGCGGAGACGACTATATCCGATTTTCCAAATATTCTCAAAATTTAATGGCAGATATTAAAAATTCAAGTGTACTTACTAGTAAAGCACAAACATCCAGTCTGTTGATTCGCTTGTAACGAGGTATTGGGTCTCAACTCTTTCTGTTCTTTACTCTGCTCGTTCACGCATTTCTGGTAGTAGTCGAATTCTTTCACGTACCTGAAAATAGAGGATTCTACATAAAAATACTTTTTTCTAAGTATTATTTAGTTTAAATATTGTTGAAGGTTTCAGCCTGCATGCTAGGGTTGGGATGCGGGATTGTTCGCGCGAGTTGCCCCGACCCTGATAAACGTGCTCCCGAAGGAACACACCCACAGCGGGTCATTTGATGATTTCCCATGAAAAAAAGGGCTAAAGCTCGGTCTCTATTAGACTTCGAGTGTTGAAGGGCTGATTATCCCATGAATGTGGATGGATATTATGAAAGGGGACGACCAAAATAACGATGGATGGAATGTGTGAAAGATATGACTAGGAAGAATATTACACTTGTGAGATGACGGCAGACAGAAGAGTATGGAAGAAGAAAACATGCTGCGCCGACCACAAATAAATTGGGATAAGGGCAGAAAGATGATTATGATGGGCTGATTATCCCATATTAAACAGTACCTATATAAATACACAAGCTGTTGTGTATTTTTATGACATACTAGCTTAAAATCCCATTTTTTCCGTTCCCGTGGGAATTTCGGGAGATCCTTACTTATTTCGTGTGAAAGTCTTAAGATGAACCTCTGTGTAAAATTTCAGCTCTATAGGTTCACGGGTTTAAACCCTGCGAAGATGATTCAGTGAATAAGTCAATACTTTGATTTTTATATGTATAGATTATTTCTGTTAAATATTATAATAAGGTTACCAGACAGGCGGCCAGCGGTTATCAGCAAGATAGTCCCGGCTGGGCTGGCTGAGGTGCCGCGCGCGACACACGCGGTCGTACGCGCCGCACAGCCGCCACGTGCACCATTCCGCCAGTTGTTGCGCATTGTGTAGCTGTACACCAAGAAAATTATTTAAATGTTTTGCGCAAACTAAACGATGGCAGAAAAATCGTTGCGCAATTTTGCGCAAACTGGAGTTGAAGCGCATTTTTGCGCAAAAAAAATTGTGCAGTTAAAATTGAACAGTGTATTGCGCAAGACTCTTTGCACAGAGAATACAATTGCAACTTTGCGTATAAAGTATGGAACCAATAGGTTTCACTTTTTTATTAGAATAATTTAATTAGAATTTAGTAAAGCTAATGCTTACCTTAACAGGCTCTAGTAACGAAAGCGCTATTTCAACGACTTGGTCGTCATCACCGCACACTCTGAAACAAAATAAAAATCATTTTAATTTTCTATTTACACAAATTACTGCCGAAAATCTAGAAAATGAATTTAATCTCTTATGTGTTAAAAGATATAGATAGGTACTTAATTTTAAGCTGGAAGCAACTTTTTTGGTCGAATTTAGAAATACACAATTAATTATATTTGAAAGTGGAATAAAAAATATTTTTTTTTGTGTATTCTCATGTTTTATTCACCCCTTTTTATGCAATCCCCACTTGGTTTATTAAACCACTTATTTTAAGTAAGCCATACAAACCTGTCTCTCTGCTGCAGCTGATCTATAACCCTGGCTTCCACCAGGTTGACGAGGCGGTTCATGCACAGCCTGTTGGCCAACTCCAGCAGTTCCAGGCATCTCGTGGGGTCCACAGCCGGTATCTTATCGCTGTATATGTAGCACAGTAGGATGTGGAACGCGTACATTTTTACACCGGGGAACGATATCTGGAAGTTTAATAGATCAGGTTTTGCTATCCGTTTTTGTTAAGCGGTTGACGATATAAATTCTTTGTTTTTTGATAGCTTGGTGGGTAGGTTGTTTGCTCTATCTATTTATGCACAAATATATTATTTGGTAGATCTACAAATACATGCAACCTTGCCTGATCTCTCGCCGGTCGTGTCGGTTTGCCGTCCCATCGGGTTATGAGAGTGAGGGAATAGGGAGTGCAGCTGTGTCTGCGCAAATGCTTGTGCACTATAATATGTCCTGCGCAGCTGGCTGATCTCCGTATAAGAGAACAGCCGCCGTGGCCGATAATCGGCTAGGACGCCAACATCATCACATGCAACCTTGTGAAATGATATTTAAACAATATGGCTTTCGAAAGTATCCACCATGTCCACTAGAGGATGTCTATTTAGCCAATACGAAAATTTGCTGGGGAGTTTGTTGCACCACTTCATCTTGCCACCAAGAACAAGTGGTGAAGGGCGGGCATTTTAAGTGGCAATTTCATTTAATTTTGACGTTCAAAAAGTGCTGCTTTTCGGGCTAGTTTAAATTAATGCTTTTTGATATAGTTCTTTTTTTATACAGTAGCCGGTTTTTGACATGATTTTTGGAAGAAAAGATTAATTTTACCATGTAAGTCAAAAGTGCAGACACTGAATATTGACAAAAGGCTAGACATAATGACATAATAAATACAACTCACCACTCTGGAAGTGCTCTCGCGGAAGTGTCCCTGGAACATGGCCTTCATGGGGTCACAGCGTGCCATGAGGGCGGCGCGGTGGGCGAGGTGGATGCCGTCGTCCAGGTCGAACGTCACGTCCGCGAACTGCGCCCGCTCCACGTACATGTCGCGGAGACGCCCGCCTAGCGGCTGGGGGAGAATACATGTTCCCTCATTTTCTTCTTAAGAACCGAGATTTTTTTACGAATCAGCAAACCACTAGTCATCTATACTAATATTATAAAGCTGAAGAGTTTGTTGTTTGTTTGAACGCGCTAATCTCAGGAACTACTGGTCCGATTTGAAAAATTCTTTCAGTGTTAGATAGCCCATTTATCGAGGAAGGNCCACTAGTCATCTATACTAATATTATAAAGCTGAAGAGTTTGTTGTTTGTTTGAACGCGCTAATCTCAGGAACTACTGGTCCGATTTGAAAAATTCTTTCAGTGTTAGATGGCCCATTTATCGAGGAAGGCTATAGGCTACTTTTTATCCGGGTGCGCGCATTAGTTCCCACGGGAAAGCGGGTGAAACCGCTGGCGGAAACTAGTCTTCTATAATACACAAATAACCCCCATTTTTTTCTGACCTTCGAATCATGTATGAACGACTGGACTGATTCTGATGTTTTTTTTTTTGTAGTGTTCGTTGTAGTTAGAAAATGGTTGACATAATATAAAAAAAATCTCGGGGCTCGGGTAAAACCGTGAGGAACAGCTAATACCTTATACATCTAACGACCTACCGAATATTACACCTAGTTTCTGTTGCTTTGATTACTAGATATAGGAATTTCAGATTACTCGTAAGAGACTGTGAATTCTATCTCTGCAAATCCACAGAAAGATATAATATTGGGAACGGCCGTAATGGTAGATAGCTAATCTGCAATCCAAATTCCTGTTTTGTTATTTGAGGGAGTCGTAAAGGGAACTGTTTATTGCCAAGAAACGTAATAGGCCTTAGGCATGACGACAGGGTAAAAAATAAGCAGATCTATTTAGTCCGTAATTTATATTATCGCAAAATATTGGACACGTATTTTTTGTTTTTAAATATCTATCAATAATAACAAAGATAATGAGTATTAAAGTTCGGGAGTGGGGGTCCTGACGTCACGCCTATGTCAAAATCGTACGTAAGCGTGACGTCACGCGCAATTTCAACGGTCTATAGCTTCGTAATTATTTGTTAGGATGAAAAGCGAAAAAATACGTATGCTATATTTTTTTATAATCTAAAAGACGGACTAATTAGATTTTTTTAGTCGTAATGCCTATTATACCTTTTATTATATGACCAGAGGAACTTAAAAAGACTATTCCATTTCCAAACTCACCGTATGAAACTGCAGCATGAAACCCTTGTCGAACAGCAGATGCTGATCCAGTATGAACTGGCTGAGCTTGACGAGCTCATGGAAGCCCAGCAGCTCGGCCGCCTGTCTGATCTCCTGAACAAGACCGTATCACCATCATAATATATAAGGTTGCATTTGCAATGGTGTGACATTCGGAGCTCTTCGGAACGATTCGGAATACTTCGGAAATTTAAAGAGGACAGACTGACTTATAGTGAATGAACGAATAAGTATCTGATTATTTAATACTATTTAACAATCGATATTTTGAACCTATAGGGCAAAAGTAGATCAATGACCTTTTTAACCGTGTTGGTGCAGTTGACAGTTGTTGTCATGTCAGTCAGTGCACATACGGTCTGACCGTTTTTTGCTTAGATAAATGACACAATAGATTATCCCTAAGGGTCGAAATGACCTACTACTCAAAACGTCAAAATTATCATCTAATGATATATAAGACTTGAGTAACATCCTACCAAATAAGATAGCTTTTGACAGCGTATGACACTCGTTTGACAACGAGGGCATTTGGCGGCTTGAATTTGGCATGTTGATAAAAACATTGCCATCTTGTTTTATCGAATACGAGTTCCTTTTTGCGGGACTGGGATGGCATTACAGTTGTTGATTTCTGCTAAAATACTCTTTATCTATGTACTTCATTAATTTGAGGTTTTTTGGTACGATTGACAGTTGCTGTCAGTCAGCACAAATATGGTCTGAATGGTTTTTGGTGCAGTTGACAGTNCCTTAGACAACTGGGATGGCATTACAGTTGTTGATTTCTGCTAAAATACTCTTTATCTATGTACTTCATTAATTTGAGGTTTTTTGGTACGATTGACAGTTGCTGTCAGTCAGCACAAATATGGTCTGAATGGTTTTTGGTGCAGTTGACAGTTCCTGTCAGTCATAAACTCTTGAAAACTGGCAGCTGTCAACTGCACCGCTATAATTCGGTAGAACGAAACAGCAAGAGGCATCAAAATTTCTTACAACTGAATTATAAAAATAAAGTAAAAGCTTCCCAGCTGAAGTCTATATTATACGATTCAAGAAAACTGTAAAAGGTATAAGGTGTATGTTAATAATGTAGCTAGCAATAATGGTGATAATATCTAATGAATATTAATAAAATAATAAATTTAAAAAATCATACTACACTTTCTTAAGATTTTTCTTTATTTTGTTAAAATATAATTTTAGTATTTCGACAATAAGCGATAATAAATTATTTTTTATCTGTCGAGTGTATTTATTCGAGTAATAAACTTAAATTACTAAATTAAAATTATAATTTTATTTTTTTTATCTTAATAAACTTGAGAAAATGTAGCCACAAAATTATGTATGATAAACTACAAAGAAATACATCCACAAAAATACAAAAAGGGTGCTGATTTTTTTTATAATAATAATAATGGTCGAAATTAATAATTATGAATTTGTTTTAATGGTATAATTTATTTCAATAACATTTACCAGTAATAGTCCGATAGCAGCCGACTGCAAAACATTTTTGTTATTATAAAATTATTAATTTTATATATTTTTATTTTGGCAATATAATTTATTTGTAGTGGGTAATACATAGAATAGAAAAAAGCACAGTAGAGTAGAAAATTATTAAATTTAAATAAATTAATGTAATTAAATAGCTGTCTCTTTATTAAAATAAATATATTTCTTTTGATAATGTTGATATTTTAATTACAAAAATATAATTTTAATAAAAAAACAGCCAGAAAACAGCCGAAGTCAATTAAGAATAATTTATAAATTACTTGAATACAATAATAAAACATAAATATATTCAAATACTTATACAAAGCTAAAGCTTATTAATTTAATTTAAAATTGAAAAATAAGTGGTATAGCGACGAAATATTGTATTATTTTTTAACCGACTGCGCGACGCAAGGGAGTTTATATTTTTATGAATTTATTTTATTATGGGCCAGTTTTAGAGGTTTCAAATAAAGTTCTAGATAGACGCTGATCTGACTGATAAAGCCATAGAAAAGTAGCAAAAATTAAAAACATTTATACGACTTTATCTGTTAAATAGCTATCTAGGACTATATCTGAAACCTAGTCAAACACTGGTCCTAAATCATATTTAATTTTTTCAGCAAAAAATATCTCCTATATCATATAAAAACCAAAATGGCGGTCACTTGTCCGTTAGGTTTAAAATTAGAACATTCTATAGACTTCGTTACCATACCACAGAATTCCTAGTTTTAGGCTGGCTTGCTCAATTTAACTTTAACTATAACTAAACCAGGAAATGTCCGTCCATTGGTCAAATTTTCGAAGTGACAGCTATGCGACCAATAGGCCGCCATTTCACGGCCGGTTAAGGTAAGGTTATAGTTAAAGTTAAATCGAGCAACCCAGCCTTAAAGTTCAAAATGTACTAACCTGCTGTTTGAAAGCGCTACTATCCAGAGCGCCGGTGTATATGAAGTTGATAATTTCCTGCATCACGTTTTGAGAAATAAGTTTGCTCATTGTGACTATGGTTTGCGTTTGGGAGGTCGCGTGTTGGATTTTGTCGCACTGGAATTTATTAAAAAAAGGAATGTCGGTGATATTGTCATAATTATTGACCTAACTGCATCTGCATTCTCCTTCCAAATTAATATGTATCATTGTAATATAAAAACTCTCGTAATATTTCCAAAGTGCATTTAACCACGAGCATGGCAACTTAACTGGATACAGCGGAGTACCAGTGTTTTACATGGAGCGACTGCCTGTCTGACCTCCAAAACCCAGTTACCCAGTCTGGGTATCGGGTTGTCTGGGTAACATTGGTTAGACCGGTTGGTTCAAATGACAGTCGGAACCTATTAATTTAAAATACGGAGGAACTATATACGGCTGTTGTTAGTAAGCCACAAAAATACAGTAAAATAAATAAATAGCACATACACACCTTAACGACTCTGATAGAGTTGATAGCGGGATGGTTGACCTCCCTGTATAAGTCTGGCGGCTTTTTACAGCTGTCGCTCAATGGCAGGATCTGACACGATGACCGACGCTTTATCTGATCCCATACTCTGCGAAATTATTGCGATCCTTGTTTTGATCAACTCTTTTTAACCCGCAACGCAAAAAGCTGTGTGATAACTACAGGGCCTGATTAACCCTTAGGCTAATTAGGCTGCAGCCTAGGGCGCGAGGATCGGGGGGGCGCGAGGAACCAGGGGCGCGGTGAAATCGTATCTTTGCAAGCACTATAAATCTATAACATGTAACCTACATATTTCAAGTAAGCCGAGAATAACCACTAAAACTAATTGCGCTGAAACTGAAAGATGATCGGTCTGAATACTTTTATAGGTAGTATGACTACGAACAGTGGCGGCGCCAAGCGTCGGCGACGTCGTCGACCGCCGACGGAAACGCGCCTGAGAGGCCTCGCAGAAATACTATGGATCGAGAACCTAGGTGGACCACTTATTGAAATTGTCAAACAATGTTTTTATTTACTTTATGTCACTTTAAATCTACATTTAGTAAGAATCTAAGTATCAAATAATTTTTCTGCTGAAAAATTCGCGCTCGCTCCGCTCGCATCCTAAGTCATTCATTTCATCTATGTGTAATCCGCAATCTATCAAAATGGAATGTGCAACTAAATTCATTATTAATTAACTTCCAGACAAAATAACCTATATTTTTCGTGACTTTTATAAATGCTTGTAATGTGAAATAAACGATTAGACTTTGACTTTGAAAAAAAAGAAACCGCGCACCCTTTTCTTTCTACAGACTTTTTCCTATGTTTAATCCTCGGACTGATAAAAATTTTCGCGCTCGCTTCGCTCGCGCATTTATATTACCTATTACTTGTGCTTTACGCCACCACAAATTAACTAAAACAAGGTGGCAACTTCAGCTTTATAATATTAACAGGTAGTATACATGGTCAAAATAATACATTTTTGTGAATTGACCTAAAACTGTGAAAAGAAATCGCGATCGCTCCGCACGCGCCCTTTTCCTTGCAATGTTTCCACGTCGTCCTGAAAAGAATTTTCGCGCTCGCTTCGCTCGCGCATTCATGTTTTTTTCCTTTGACTTTCTAAAATTGAAAATTGTTATTTGGCTACTACGTGTATGACCCCCGGGAACAGAAATTGGATCAGCCCCTGGGCCTCGCGAACTTGGTTTCACCGACGTACACATTTGGTCTAGCGCCGCCACTGACTATGAATCATGTTAACTTTTTTACAAACTAAGACAAAAGTTAGTAGTATTCTATTGTTGCCGACCGTTACACACATGGTGGGGGCGCGTTTTGATTATTAGCCTAGGGCGGTCAGTACTCTTGATCAGCCGCTGGATAACTATTTGGGAAAGTAGATTACAGCAAAAAAAAAAAGATGCGATATTTTTAACCAACTTCCCAAAAAGGTGGAGATTCTCAATTATTTTTATGTTTTACCCACATTTTACCAGACTTTTACCAAACGATTTGAATAATATTTTTTTTGTTTGAAAGGGGGTTCTTTTCAAATAATCACATTCATCTGGAGCTGGATCTGATGAGAGCAACTCTCGAAAATTGTATGAGTTTGTGTTTCGAAAAAAATACTTTTCGCACCTGGATAAAAGTGGCCTTAGTAGCCAAGTAATGTATAATTATTATGTACGAATAATATGTCCTACCTCATCTGCTTTGCCTGGTCCTGTCGTATTAAATACTCGGTGTCCTCGTTAAACTCGCCCGTTGTCGCTTCACCCATGCTGCTTACCTACACCAAAATAACACCGTTTTATAATAATACTTGTAAGTAGTTGACTAGGAAATTTGGGCATGAACATCATTTGCCTAGCCTTTTCCCAACCATGTTAGGGAAGGTTTTAAATGCTATCCGATTCAACCGAGTCCATTCTCTCTCTAAATCAAAGATTCAACTGACCCAATCCTCTGTTCTGTAAGCTAGTGTGACTCACCATGCTGCTCTCGCTGGAACTCCTGGCCAGTTCAGCAGACAGACTGACGCAGTCGCTGGTGAGGAGGCGGTGGAAGGCTTCTCAGGCGGCCGCCAGCATGAACCGGTGCACCGGGAAGCCTTTCGCGCCGCAGATTATTACCATGTCTGAGAAATACTGGTGGAAAAAAGAAGTTGAAATTGATATTTTGGGAGATGTGGTGTTTGAGCTTAAAAGCCTGGCTTTCTTACAGCACATCTTTAAATAGACAAAAAGCTAGAGTGTTTTAATGTTCCGAATTCTCGAAAACGTTTTTTTGGTCCAGACATACAGCAGATACCGCTAAAGAGCTATACGTTTACCTGTTGTCGCAATAAGGTGGTCATGTTTTCCAGATAAGTGCTGTTGACGACCACTACTTCAGGCTCCATTGGTCTCGGAGGTCGGAAAGGTGCCTGGGAACAACATACAGAATCTCTCTATATATATATATTATATACTTACTCAAGTATTTTTATAGTAAAGGGGAGAAAAAATTCTCTGTCCAGTCTAAGGATCAAAATTAAAATTAATTCTTTTCATATCGATTTCTAACTCCATACAGCAGTAGGAACCTTTTACTTCCCCAAAGACATGATTTTCCACATCACAGCAAATCAGATTAACGATTTCATTTATTTGATTTCAAAAATACATTATTAGATAAATAAAGTAGAACTTCATTACATAAAAACACACATATTCCATGTCTTAATGCCTATACCTATATCTTTACACCATCATTATAATATTTCCTACCTGTAACAAAGGCCGTTGAACCCTCTTGAGGTTGGTCATCCAGAACCGCTGCTGTCTCCTAGCTATGAGGGCAGCCCGGATAGCGTTCTCAAACACCTCGTTTACTCCATAGTAGGTGAACACCGATGTTTCATAGTAGTAGATACCGAACTCATGAGCTAAGGCCCGGCCTTGGTCCGGCATTACTAAGTCACTTTTTCTTGGAGCCCTAGAATGGTAACACAGGTTTTTTTTATAATAATATCAGCTGCTGGGTCTAAAATACATGATTATATTATTCTGTCTATTAATTAAGCTTTTCGAAAGCTGAATATAGATTAATTATAACTCGACAAAATTAATTGATTATTGTTTTTTTTATTTTTGAATAAAAAACAGGTTTTTTTTGTTTTATGTACTGTAGGCTCTGAAACTTGTAAGCAAATTAATAAAATTCTCCGGGCAGCAAACGCTATATTTTAACCGGGTATTGGACAAAGTTCCCTTAATACTTTGAAGTATGCTGACAGTAATTTTAACAAGAAAAACCTGGAATTAGTACCAATGGCAAAGCTGATTGACTTACCTTATAAAAGGGCTGCGGTCCTTACAGTAATTTAGGTAGGTCTCATCTCTGTACATGTAGCGCAGATCATTCTTACATCCCACTAGTAATATTGGTGTGTTCGGACAAAACCGTCTGAAATATTGACAAATATTATGATACATACCTATATGTCATCCAACTGATATTACAAATGGGAATGTTTATAAGGATGTTTAATGTTATAACATAATATGTAAAAACTACTGGATGGATTTTGATATAAATGTAGGCTACTTTAATTGTGGGTGCAGGAAGCAGTTGACAAAGGTAGTTGATTCTATATAAAGTGTTTGAAGAAATCTCACCTAATTTCAGGATACCACATAGCTCCACAATTCCTCAAAGATATAGGATTTGTTATTGAAAAACATAGGAGAACCACATCGGACCTGAAAATATTTAAATGAAATCAAATATTTAGCACTTTTGCTATCTACAAACAAATCAGTATGTATGTTGGACTTCCTCACCTTCCATAGGCAAATCTTCTGTCCTTTTCATGATCACCAAATGTGTCCCAAAGACGAAGGGATACATTCACACCGTCTACTACTTCCCAAGATCTTTCTAGAACCTGGTTGTAAGAGGAAAAGACCGATACTTAAGTATATTTTTGTATACTTTCTAAAAATGCTATATTAAATCTTTTTTTTATGACAGCTTCTTGAAGATACTTTTACACTGCAACAGCATAATTAAATGAGGTTTAAGTAAAACTTAATTTAAAATCATGTTTTTTGTAATTCTTATTTTAATAGCCAAGACTTTTGTGTGAAATATTCTATAGAGTTCAAATACTTAATACTCCATAAAATCATTGTCTGCCTTGCCTTTTTAGGGTAACATACCCAAAGAGTAAAACAGGACCCTATTACTAAAACTACGTCCTCTGTCTGTCTGTCTCCGGGCTGTATCTCATAATCCCTGATAGCTAGAAAGCTGAAATCTTCACAAATGATGTATTTCTGTTGCCGCTACAACAAATACTAAAAATTAAAAAAAATATATTAAGGGGGTCCCCATACAATAAACGGGTGAAACCGCAAATAATAACTTTGCTATTTATATATTTGTATGAAAAACAAAGTAATTTTTTGCTGCCCGAAAAATGTTAGTATTTTGGCTAGTTGTAGGTAATAGATACATTAATTTTTCATAGACAATGGTACGGAACCCCTCGTGCGCGAGTCCAACTCGCACTTGGCCGGTTTTTTCCCAATTATGCTGGGATTGATTTGTCTATATGGCTGTAGTTGAGTATCAGTGTTTTGTATGGAGGGATTGCTTTACACTTCTTATCGGTCCCAAGAAAATGACTATCCAAAATTAGTTCACAGATTCCTCCCAAAAATGGACCTTAAATCTAAAGTGCTAAAGTCTAAACTCACATCTTTATAAATCCGGTACTGATCAATAGCCCACACGGTCGGCACATGCGTGGTCATCAGCTGCGAGAGAGAGACATGTTTGTTGCACGCTCGGGCACATATCAGGCGGGTCTTGCCCACCGCTGTGTCTCCAACAACGACACATTTCACCAGCTCCTGGTGAGGTTGCTCGTTGTCCATTATCTGAAAACAATATTGAAGATTTTTTTTCAGCCTTATTAACGTCCCACTGCTGGGCACAGGCCTCCTCTCACATAGAGCAGGATTAAGCATTAATTATTAATATTGAAGAATAGGGAACAAAAACAATTGACAATATTTGTGACAATGCGCTAAGAACATTTTAGGATTCATACTTTTTACTCACAATAAAAGTAAAGTTAAAATTTCAAATTAAGAAAAAAAAAATAGTAAATAGCAAGATGTCTAACCATCATACTTTGTCTCAAAATTGTGGATTGAGCAATCTATACCTACTAATTTATTAAAAAGAGGAAATGTACTTTTATTTCTTTTGTTTACATAAACCCTATAGACTCCCAAAACTATGGAGCCGATATGAAAAATGCTTTCACAGTTGGGTAGCTACACTAAGCTCGAGGAAATAGGCTATATTTTTGTTATATAGGGGAAGAAGCTCCCTCGGGACACGAGCAAAACCGCGAGAAACTCCTAGTTAAATTTCAATGTTTACTCGAGGTGCCTAGATAAATTATTTGTTTAACTTTGATAAAAAAATAGACTAAGAATTACGAAAAAATAAAGAAACGTACCGATACTCATTTTTTCTGTTTCCATTTTATTAAATTTTAACACTTGAAATTTTTACACACAGGTGGAAAATGTATTCCTCAAAATAAATAAAAATTACTAATTAACCACATATTAAGCCCATTCACTTAATTAAAAGCTGCATCTCGCAATATTTAATTAGCGATTTTTTTTTAAACCAAAACAATAAACAATTGAAACACAAAATCAAAACAAATAGCAAACTCGGAATTCGAATTCAAAATCTGTCATTTCAAATTTTGAAATGTCATCATTTTGACAGATAAAATAATTTTGCGAAAAAAAATATCACGTTCAAATTAATGTTTAATTAAATCGCAACTGTACTCTTTTCATAAATTCACAAGTCAAATCGTAAAAAATCATGTCAAGACGATACGTATAATTTTATGAAGACCAGTAGCCGGGTTTTATGACTATGCAGATTCATTTTATAGCTTTAGAGATTGTATAACATCAGAAAACCCTCAAAAACTACCTCGAAACAGCGGTAACGATAAAATTCGATAAATACTTAGCAAAACTTGATAATTAAAAGCAAATCAAATTGATTAAATAAATTGAACGACTTAAAAAGACTTTACTTCACTTACATTTTCTTCAATTAATTCTTACTTGATTCATACACTTGAAAACCTTTGTCACCACTCAAATCATTTGGACATCACCACTCACTAACACTGGTTATAATTCACTAGGACAGAACTAAAACCTGCATTATGTCGTTTAGATAGGTATAATTGCAAAAAAGATTATCTTTTCACGATATTTGAGGCAATGGAGTGAAGTTGATTTTGTAGCATTGCAGTGATCTGCGCATGTTGGACGTCTTGCGCAGAACTGTAAGAACGCGTACAGGGCAAGTTCATTTTAATTTTGTTATTGACAATTTTAAGTCAACGAACTTCGTCGGTATTGTTGAACTTTTGAATACTTATGTTGAATGCTGCTGCTCAATACTCGCAATTACAGTGTACAATGAAACACGTAGCAATTGTAAATAAATACTTCCTCTTTGCTATTTATGGATGCGTTCATACACAAAAGTTGGGTATTCCATCTTGTTAAGTCTAGGCGAAGTAGTTCTTATATCAAAGATACAAATAGAAGGAAATAAAAAAATCTTATGATCTTAAAATCCTCGGTTTATTAACTGTAAAATTATCAACAGTATATTAAGGAGGTGTAGCGCCTAGTTGTTAACACATTGCAAGTATTCGTGTTGACTATCATCAGATATTTTGAAGGCGCTCGATTCAACACGGTTGTTATAAAGGCGTGATCCCACCGAAATGTTCGCGCAAATAAGCTCGCTATTTGTATCAGATTAGTGGAGTCTCGCCTGAATAAAACAAATCCAAAATGAAAGTCCAATCAAATAAAAGTAGTACATTCTACAGGTACTTACATAAAACCTCTTTGTTAGTTTTTCTTTTTTCGACTGGCCTGTAACAAACAGAAGAAAAAAGAACTGTCTTCTATCTGTCAGCGTTTATTGTATGGACGTGATGGTTTTAAATATTCGCAAAAATGTGTTTCGTCTACACGAAGACGAGAATTTTAGCAATAAAAGCTAAATAAAAAGCCATAAAACATGGCATTCTTCGCCCTTCTATGGAAGGCGCGAACTATAGAAAAATATAGACTTAACTATGAAAAAGAGAAGATCAATTCAATAGTGTTGGGACACACGAAGTTGGAACAAACGTTGTCCCAGAGATGGCGACACTATCGACACGACACAAAAAAGCGTATATCAAGGATCTTCCAAACATGGTATCCAGAAGGGAGTGGAGTCGCAAATTTCTTCTTATACTTGAGAACAGACCAAACATTTCCCAATTTCCTGTTGAAAAGTGTAATGGGATTTGTTGGGGGGATAATATTGACGTATCTTTGCTTCATGTTTTTTGTGTTCCAACTATCGATATCGCTGATACATGCGACTATTATGAGTTCCATTATTGGAGTACTCTTGACTTTGGGCTTGGCTTTCAGCTATCGGATTAGGTATGTACCTATCATAAGTTTGTTGAACTATTAGGTATATGATTGAGAAGTATAACAGATATTTTTATGACTTTCACGGTAAACTATCAGTGAGTGGACAAAACCATCAGGGAACGTAGAGGTACGCAGTGAAGTCACTCTCTGCAAGTACGGTGGCATCTAGTAATCCAAACATTCTAGTATTTAGCTTATTCAAATTACCCAGAGTCTGAAAAAAAATCAGAAATACACAAAATAGAAATACATCAGAGCTATAAGAACTAATACCTACATAGAAGCGTTTCTTAGAATGGTCTCTTAGAATGGTGGTCTACTATGAATCTTGTCTTCTCAATATCCGGTCTTCTTCCAGATGCCTAGTGTTCCTGCTGATTCCTCAGTTCTTCTCCCGCGTGGGAAGGTACACCCTGACCTGCTACGCTCTGGTGCTCATCCTGACAGGCCCAGCTACCAATACCCTCAAGAATTCTGAAGTGCTGTCGGAATCCATGGCTTGTAGTCAAGTGAGTTAGACACAAACAATTTGCCTATTAATTGAAATGTTTTCAACGAAGGTAATCGAAGGTACGCTTCTCAAATTGCACAACCAAATTTTATTTATAAGAAAGAGGGTTGTTTTTTTAGTTTAGAATATTCTACAACATGACAAACACCGTCATGCAGGTTTTAACAGTAAAATTAATGTTTTCGATGAAGATGATTTTTTTATCGATGTCGATATTTTTTGCTTTTGTCCCATCACTACTGAGTGTACCTACTTTACAAGACATTTCATGTTGAAAATAATCTATACTAATATTATAAAGAGGAAAACTTTGTTTGTTTGTTTGGTTGTAATGAAAAAACTACTGGACCGATTTTAAAAATTCTTTCACCATTCGAAAGCTACATTATCCACGAGTGACATAGGCTATATTTTATCCGGGTACAGGCAGTAATTCCCACGGGATGCGAGTGAAACCGCGGGAAAACGGCTAGTAGATAATAAAACAAAAATATCAGCCTTCCACATAAGAGATTGGTAGTAAAATAAAACTAAAACTTTGAAATAAGGAATTTTATGGGAGCTGGGTTTGTGGTTTTTTATATATTCCCATAAACCGCGACACTTATTGGCAACTGCATCCTCTTGGGATTTTTATTATATTTCCTCGACCGTTAGCTGAGACTAGAGTTCCTACATTTAGGTACACTTTCAACTCAACTGTCGCTATGTGTCACCAATTAAATCTTCTTATTAAGCTTACCTCTGATTCGAAAGTGTAATTTTCGAACATTTTATACGATCCGACGATCGTCGGGGCATGTCCAAGCCACGGACGCCGCACGGCGTAGTAGAATCATGCATAAACAGCACCATATAAAAAATGTTCGTGGAGTTTTGAATCCTCCCCTCGTCCGTGCCTCGCCCGGGGCAGGGCTCGTGCTCGCCACTGTACGGAAGGGCAACAAATATTAAATAGGCTTATTATCATAATATCTTAATCCCCGCGGGACCACACACGTCCTCAGGAAACTTCTAGCCCAAGTTCTTTTTCAGGCTCTAGCTAGATTAAGTATCTGTTGTTCAGTACTTTTGACGTGAAAGCACGACAGACAGAATAACATTAATTGTAATATTATTAAGTATTTGTATCCAATCAATACAAGATGAATAACAAGATTTTCTACCTACGTGGTTCTTATAAAATATCAAAGAAACTCTTCAAAGTTACTTGGCTTGTGAAGCAGTAAGCATAAGATTCATTCCTTAGGTACTCGAGTTGCCTCTAATAATGTCTTTCATCACTGAACCATAAAGAACACAAAAATAGGTCAAATATCTATACTAATATTATAAAGAGGAAAACTTTGTTTGTTTGTTTG
>NWSH02000081.1:10326442-10375082 GCA_002382865.2 Heliothis virescens
TTTTAAAAATTCTTTCACCATTCGAAAGCTACATTATCCACGAGTGACATAGGCTATATTTTATCCGGGTACAGGCAGTAATTCCCACGGGATGCGAGTGAAACCGCGGGAAAACGGCTAGTAGATAATAAAACAAAAATATCAGCCTTCCACATAAGAGATTGGTAGTAAAATAAAACTAAAACTTTGAAATAAGGAATTTTATGGGAGCTGGGTTTGTGGTTTTTTATATATTCCCATAAACCGCGACACTTATTGGCAACTGCATCCTCTTGGGATTTTTATTATATTTCCTCGACCGTTAGCTGAGACTAGAGTTCCTACATTTAGGTACACTTTCAACTCAACTGTCGCTATGTGTCACCAATTAAATCTTCTTATTAAGCTTACCTCTGATTCGAAAGTGTAATTTTCGAACATTTTATACGATCCGACGATCGTCGGGGCATGTCCAAGCCACGGACGCCGCACGGCGTAGTAGAATCATGCATAAACAGCACCATATAAAAAATGTTCGTGGAGTTTTGAATCCTCCCCTCGTCCGTGCCTCGCCCGGGGCAGGGCTCGTGCTCGCCACTGTACGGAAGGGCAACAAATATTAAATAGGCTTATTATCATAATATCTTAATCCCCGCGGGACCACACACGTCCTCAGGAAACTTCTAGCCCAAGTTCTTTTTCAGGCTCTAGCTAGATTAAGTATCTGTTGTTCAGTACTTTTGACGTGAAAGCACGACAGACAGAATAACATTAATTGTAATATTATTAAGTATTTGTATCCAATCAATACAAGATGAATAACAAGATTTTCTACCTACGTGGTTCTTATAAAATATCAAAGAAACTCTTCAAAGTTACTTGGCTTGTGAAGCAGTAAGCATAAGATTCATTCCTTAGGTACTCGAGTTGCCTCTAATAATGTCTTTCATCACTGAACCATAAAGAACACAAAAATAGGTCAAATATCTATACTAATATTATAAAGAGGAAAACTTTGTTTGTTTGTTTGTTTGTTTGGTTGTAATGAATAGGCTCAAAAACTACTGGACCGATTTTAAAAATTCTTTCACCATTCGAAAGCTACATTATCCACGAGTGACATAGGCTAAATTTTATCCGGGTACGGGCAGTAATTCCCACGGGATGCGAGTGAAACCGCGGGAAAACGGCTAGTATAATATACAGTTGAAATTGCTGTGACCTTCTAACAAATTAAGCCTATTCTTAGTAAGAGGGTAGTTATTTGCAATTTAGGTTGCATACAAAATGAAAAGGAATGGAGAAATACTTAGCAGGATCTGTTATCTTCTTCGACGTGTGCGAAAATTTTCTCGCACGCATCTCTAGTGTTTGTATGTGTGTTCAATGCTAATGTAGGACAAACGACCAAAAAAACATTGATTTTGTTTTTTTGCTGTGACTATAATTCGTATCTATGTTTCGTGTAAGATTCGTTTTAGAAAGTACTTATCGTCTTTTATACAGACAGTGTCAAGTAGGTACTCTCACTATATTTTGACAGAGTAGGTACCCACCTTCTGGGCAGAAACAGGAGATACCTCGTCTGTTGGATTAGTCATCCAATTTCCAGATTTTTCAGATGAATAACTTGCAAATTAACTGTCCAAACATGATCTGTAGTAGACTACAAGTTATGTAAAAAACTACCTTACACAGCTATTGTTGCTGAAAAAGTAGCTCACGAACTTCTCCAAAAAAAATCTCCTTTAATTCTACTTCAAAAATCAATGTTAGGTATATAACATTTTCTCATCTTAAAATAATCTGAAGCCGTTAAGTTTTTCGTCCGAAACGAGAGATAACTCTATTATACGAAGGGTGTCGAGGTCGGCAGACAAGACACCAATAAATTCTGGAACTTGGTACAACAAGTAAACACGTTCGGCTCTTAGCCCCATAAGTCAGTCTAGTCGGTTGGAGTAAAAAAAAAAACTTTTATAGCTAAGTTTGATTTATAACTGTCTGGTTGGCTGAATAGTTTGAAAATCGTTAAGTTATGTGTGAGTAAGTGTGGATAAAGTTAGTTTTCTTGATAAAATTATGAATGTTTAATGAGATCTTTGACAATGCAATCGTTAGGGATAGTCAGAATCCGGAAAACCAGTCTTGCCAAGGGATATCGGGTTGGCCAAGTAAATGTATTAAGATGGTCAGATAGGCATTAGCTCCATCAACACTGGTAACTAGCTGCATTCGGTTAGGCTGGAAGCCGACCTCAACATTGTTGCCTTCTTCTAACAGTCCCCCAAACCTGTTAGGGGATCCCGTAGGGGCCGTACTTAGGGGCTGTTGGTAAATTGGCCATAAGTAGCATGAGTAAAAGAGTTTTGAAGACAGCTTCAGACTATTTTTTCAACAGTAACTTCATTCCCACCTCTGTCCCTCTTTAGGAGCAGATAAAGACCAGCGTGCACCAACTGAACGATCTGATGAAGAGGCCGTTCAACGCCCTGAAGGACTCTTTAAAGCTGATGATGGACCGGCTGAAGAAGATCACGGCGAGGGTTAAGGAGACTATCATCAGGATAGATAGACTCGTTTTGAGTGTTGGTAAGTTTAACGTTTACTAGCTTCAGCCATTGGTTTCAACCGCATCCCGGGAGTACTTCGTGAACTGGTATACTTAAATAAGTTTATCGGTCAGTTTCACAGGTTCTAGATAATGTTTAAGATTGCTATCTGGCAGATAATACATAATAGAGATGTTTTTTTTTATTACTTTTTATGGCATCTTCTGTCAAATAGTTGTCAAAAACTTTATCTGGAACCTGTGAAACTAGCCGTACAAGTCCTTTGTCGATAAGTAGGCTGTCGATTATTGAAAAAACCGGCCAAGTGCGAGTTGGACTCGCGCATGAAGGGTTCCGTACCATTATATGTATATATATGAAAAATAAACGTATCTATGTATTACCTACAACTAGCCAAAATACAAACATTTTTCGGACAGCAAAACATAACTTTGTTTTTCATACAAATGTATGCATAACAAAGCCATAATTGGCGTATTCACACGTTTATTGTATGGGGACTGCCCTTATTATTTCTTTTTTTTTATTTTAGTATTTGTTGTTATAGCGGCAATGGAGATACATCATTTGTGAAAATTTCAGCTTTCTATCTATACAGCGTGAAGACAGACAGACAGACAGACAACGAAGTCTTAGTAATAGGGTCCCGTTTTACCCTTTGGGTACGGAACCCTAAAAATGAGAATTCTCCTCCTTCTGAGATTTTTTTCCTTGTTAAAAATAGTAGATATTAGCTAAGCAATGTCACCAGATGAGCCTGACGAGTCAGCACGTGGAAAGTTGTTGTGCATCTAAGTTGCCAAGTCAACAATAGCTGGCGATTCTAGTGAAAGAATTATGCGATCGATCTGCAGGTCATGTGTACATTCTCATGCGTGGAATTATGGCTATTAGATTATATAAATACATTAGGATGTTTTAGAACTGGCAATATTATGAGAAGAAATAAGGGGCATCAATAGGGTTGCCAACTTTTTCTACAAGAAATAAAGTATAAACAGGTCTAAGAAGAATTTTAAACAGTATTTTAAAAACACATATTTTTTAAAGCTGTGTTTCCATTCTAATCCTGTAACTGAACAGTATTTTGTATAATTTGGTGAAAAATGAACAGTATGATCGCGGGAAAAACAGTATAATACTGTTTAAAACAGTATGGTTGGCAACCCTAGCATCAATTGAGGCTGATATCAGCGATTAAAGAAATAAGTACATAATTATTTACTCAGGTTTTCCTATCACAACTTTCAAGCTGGTTTTCAGGTAAGATAAAGCTGAACCAGGTTCTTATGAAACGTCACACTGCACGGTCCTATGGAGAAGAAACTCAAATGCGAACTGAAACTCAATATTTTTTATTTCAAATATTACTTAAAATCTATACTAATATCATAAAGCTGAAGAGTTTGTTTGTTTGAACGCGCTAATCTCAGGAACTACTGGTCCGATTTGGAAAATTCTTTCAGTGTAAGATAGCCCATTTATCGAGGAAGACTATAGCCTACTTTTTACAGATGTGCCGAGTAGTTCCCACAGGAAAGCGGGTGAAACCGCTGGCGGAAGCTATTCTCTAATAAAACGTCAAGCTAGTTGCACAGTTCCAAAAATTTGCTCCCATGGCGAAGATCCGTCAAGAAACTCAATGGACACTCAGATAACTAATTCTTCTTTTCAGTAAGCGTCATACATTCTTCCTTCTCTTGGTTGCAATCTATCACCAATATTTGTAACGCGAAACTTGGAACTCCATACGAGAGATGCAGCCATGCCATGGCTGAAGGCATAGCAGACTGCAAGAAGACCTTAGGCCCAGATATATCGAAGATGTGCAACGTGGCGTACGTGGCCGAAGCCGCGTGCTATTCTGTGAAGCCTTTCACCGCTTTCTGTTATGCAACTGATTTTATTCTCGATGAAGCCATTTTAGCTGGTGTTAGGAAGAGTAAGTTTCTTTATGATTTTGTAGAAGTAACATAAATATACATGTTTTGTCTTGTGAATTTGAAAATAATTGATTGGGCTCACTTCTGGGTTTTTTGCGGATGAGTTCCAAATTCTTATTAGGTAGGTACAATTTCAATGTTGCATTAAAACTCATACATAGGCCTACTCCAAGTAGGCCAAACCTTCTCCAAAATTCCAAAACATTCGATCTCCAAACATTGAGTGCAAGTATAGACAGATATTAGCCCTTGGCAAATTCATAGCATTCCTTCCGTACAAACCGTAACACGGTCTGGAAATTCCAATCAACCGCAATCAGAAATGTACCGCGTTTAGTCAATATCTACCTACCTCAGCTATATGTGTTATAGTGCTCCAGGATTATTCGCCAGATTAGCTAATAAACCTGTATTTTGCTTTCACTCAGCTAACATATTAAACTCTAGTTAATATTTTTAGCATGCCTTAAGCGACATGCGTATTATGTAAGAGTAACTGACTTCTGTCCGCTGTATCACCCGCGTCCCGTGGAAACTACTCCTCACACCCAGATAAAAATTAGCTCATAACCTTCAGCGATAAATATTTACCTAACACTGAAATAGTTTTTCAAATCAGTCCTGTTGTTCCTGAGATTAGCGCATTCCAGCGATCCTGCAGCCCCGGTAGGCTTTGGCCCTCAGGGTTTCCCGCAGGGATTTCTAATTTCTCTTTGAGGAGCACATAGAACCGAAGCCATTACTATCACCTAGCTTTAACTTTCATCAAATTCTCATCTTCCAGAACTCAAAAACTTCTCGGAGCACTTACGAGCGATGTTCCACGTGGAAGTCCACATGTCGCACGCGTACTCGTTCAGTAGCAACACCAGCCGGTCTGCGAGCCAGGTGGCTGCCGGCATCGTCACGGAGATCAGGAACAGAGCTGATCCACTGCTTACCTGGCTGTCTTGGAGCTCCTGTGTGACTAGTTTGTTCCTGCTGCTTATTATATTCAGGTAATGTAGTGTTTCATCTATGTTGACATTCTTTCAGGTATTATAGGGGGATGCAATTGAGATAGCTACTCAAAAAAAAATATAAAGTACACTGCTTTTTCACTATGTCATTGTCGATATCTACGATTCCATCTGCCTAGCCTTTTCCCAACTATTTTAGAGTCCGCATCCAGTTTCACAGAATGCAGCTGAATACCAGTAGTTTACATGGAGCGACAACTTATCTGATCTGACCTATACAATCCAGTTATATCTAGTTATAACTAGATATACCTTTTTTCAGTGGCAAGCAAGTGGGAATAAATTAAAATTGAAGCTAATTATAAAGTCGTGTTTTCAGAGCAAAATACTACCAGCATATGTATGAAACTCGTTCGAGATTTGACAACCGTTATGTAACTAGAGAGTTACAAGAATTAGATCTGAAGAGGCAGCGCCAAGGCAGAGAGACGGTCCTGCCTTTGAACAGACGAGAGCGTGCCAAGTATATCACAGTAAGATTACTTTTCTTATCATCATCATCTGCCTAGCCTTTTTCCCAACTTTGTTGGGGTCGGCTTCCACTCTAACCGGATGCAACCTGTCTGACTTCTACACCCCAACCTGGGCAACCCTATACACATTTGTGAGACGGGTTGTCAGACTTTATGGCTTTTGACTTTCGAAAAGTGCTGTTTTTCAGCCTACTTTGAATAAAAAATGTTTGGTTTCATTTAGTTTCCTCAAGAAGTTTCTCTTCACCTTTCACTCAGTCATTGGTTTCAAAGATATATTATGGTACTGTACTTGCCTAAGCTCAAATCAAAACCGCACACTCTATCACATAGTTTCATAATTTTGCGTATATAGACAACGTTATAATAGTCTTAAATTTTACAGACAACTTCGTTTCGTCTGGTGGCCTCTGAGAAGGTGTATCTGAATCGTTCAGCAGTGTTCATGGCTATAACTACCTTCAAGCTGCTGATACATATGGTGGCTGACTATAGCCTGTACTGGGTGTTGATGACCATACGGTACCATGGGAGATATCAGTCTGATGTATTGCGTGAGTTTCTGAATTTTTATTAATGACTAGCTTCACTCGCATTGCAGGGAAACTTTTTCACGTGCCCGGTCAAAATATAGCCCACTTAACTCGTGGATACTGTAGCTTTCCAACAGGGAAATATTTTTTCAAATCGGTGCTGTAGTTTCGGAGCGTTTAGCGAGGGCCCTTTATTATATTATAGTCACATATATGCTTCTTTTTATCCATGTGCGAGAAATAGCTACTTCGGGACTTAGACAGAAGCTAGTTAGACGACTTCAAATACGCAGCACAAAAATTTAATTAGCAACTCTACCAGAAAGCCTTGAACCTAAAATTATAATCAATGTCCCAGACTCAACGAAAGCCAATCGTTCATTCTTCTTTCTTTTCGCCACATTCAATTAATTGGATTTACTGTTTGCAGCGGGAATACCCCACACAGGAGTCCACGTGACTGGCAGTGGCTTCGTGGCAAGACTATTCAAGTCTATAATAAATATCCTGGATATACCACTGTCGTTTACAGCACCTTCGCCTATATCGTGCTTGCCGGATCCATATCCACCTGATTTGAGGAGGTATACTCAGATTGGTGAGTCTTTCTTTTTGAGTATATTTAGATATCACAAGTTCAAGTCTTCTTCTTGTTGTCAAGTGAGCTGCAGGTTTAATCACCTAACAAGCCCTAGTGTCAGGGTTTTCTCAAATCCGCCTGACGGTGTCTGACGTGGAATTTTGACGTCTACTGCTGTGCAGAGTAGCATCCGGGGAGGCCTGCTTAACACCAACAACTTCCAGACCTTGGGATGCTCTACAAAGCAATTTTTACCGGACCTATTACTTGGAACCCGTAAAAAAACTTGGCACATACTACACTTCCCTCTCCCTCTCTTTCTCATTCTTAAGTTTATTTCTCTACTTTGAGTTTTGTCTCTCTTATTCCACCAGGAGTCCTCATCTTTCTTTTATGGTTCTTCGCTCTATTCGAACCATATGGGCTCCGACTACGTCATCTGATTATGGGGCACTACCGACCTGAACGTGCCAAAGCTAGAGCTACGTGGTTGTATAACCATATATTGAGAACCAGGGGTATGTAACTTTAAATTTTTTATCCATAACTAATCTGAGCCATACTTGATGACTTAGAAGTTTAGGGAGAAGGGGGGTAAAAAAATCTTAACAAAAAATAAATTCACATTAGGTTCCACCGGCGGTTTCACCTGTGTCCCGTGGGAACTACTTCGTAAATCGGGGTAAAAGCTTATACAGCCTTCCTTGATTTATGGGCTATCACAAAACATAAGCTATATGAGCTATAACACTGAGAGAATTCTCAAAACGGGCCACTGTACTATTAGCGAGCTCGAACTAACAATAACAAACAAATTCATTAGCTTTATAATATTAGCATAGATGTGCTATGCAACCTTTTATACCGATCTAAATAAAGATTAATACTCCAAATAGTAACATTGTAGTAAGATTTCCAATAACTCGAGACGACAAAATATCATCGAAGCCTGTGAAGTGTGAAATCGGACGAGGGCTCACAAGGGTGAATAACTTCAAAGACTTACAAAAAGTACTTTAAGTACACAACTTTTGGTACAATCTCTTAAGTATATTTTTATTGATTTTCGTAACATACTGAGAGATTTTCAGCCAGCTTCATGAAGTTTGCAAGAAGGAAATTGCATCGTGAGTACAAGTATTCGTCGCAGACATCACCAACGTTCCGTCAGTGGGTCGCAGGCCTTATACCGTAAGTCGAACTAAACCAAATCTTTGAATATAACATTTTAGCATACACCCCAGTAGGTCAAGCTACTCGAATCTGTCAAATTTTACCAATCGAACATTAACCTTCTATTGTGATAAGGTTGAAAATCTATTGTAGATATTTGACAGATTGATTATATTATATTTGGTTGATTGATGTGATGGCGTCTATACAAGAGTGAGTTTGGTATGAATGTGGATGAATGGAGATACAGAGAGAAGGAAAAGAGAGATGATTGAAAGAACCTTAATAAGAAGGGAGTGGATGTAAGTAAATGTAGTAAGACGGCTGACAATGAGGAGTGGGAGCGGAAAACACATTGCGCCGATCTCAAATGACTAAGGGATAGGGCAGAAAGAAAAATTTGTAAGTTATCAATAAGTTTTGGATGGATTTTCGGTGGGAAATCATCAGGATGACTCGCTGTGGGTGCAGCGTGAGGGAGTGTCAGACTTTTACCGACCAAAACCCACCGTGTTCCTTCTTCAGCCCTTTGTGTACCTGGGCCGCGGTGACTCTCTCGAACAATCCCATAGTCTGGCAGTAATTACTCTTGAACCTTAGCGTTTGATAAAAATAAATTGTGATTTAGTTTTCAGTGCTGCAGATCTTTGGTCGGCTTGGGTCCAAGTGAGGAACATTGCTTGTTGTGTGGAATTACTTCTTCTTCCAATGATCCCGATTCTCAATTAACAAGGTAAAAGACAGATAGTTCATTTGATTGTGTCCTTTTAGTAAGATATAAAACTAATATTTAAGATAATTATGGGGGACGCACATCTATTGGAGTCGAAGGAATAGAACTCTAGGGAGGCCATAAATCCCTGCGGGGCCCACTAGGGCCAGAGCCTGCCGGGGCTGCGGGTTTTTCGAAAGAGTTACCGCGGCCCTGGTGGACAAAGGGCTCCCGAAGGAACACGGTGAGTTTTAGTCAGTAAACGTCTGTCACTTCCTCACGCTGTCACCCACAGCGGGAGGGGTCATACTGATGATTTCTCATCGTTAAAAAAAATAGGGAGGCCCTACATATATCAGAGCCAAACATACCGAAGAAATCGTTTATAGCAGCTACTCGAATCTGATCATGATATCATCCAAGTTTGTCCTTCTGTGATTTTTCCAGATTCGACAGATATCATACGATTTTGTAAAGGAAATTATATCGTATTATCGCGTATAAGGTTCTGATAGGTGTGCGTCCACCATTACTATCTTCTTCAAACCTGTAGTCATCATCAACCTATTTACTATTTCCATTAAATCTTTGTTTCGTAGATGCCAAACTCCAGATTGCCCGGGTGTATTCTGCATAAGTTGTTTCACAGACATCGGTGAACTATGCACCATCTGTCTATCACCTGCTGATTATGGTGATCTTAGTGATATCAGTTTCGAAAAGTAAGTTATTATGAACTAGCTGTGTCTCCACGGTTTCACCTGCGTTCTTGGGGAAATTCTTCTTGTATATAGCCTATGTTATTTGGGAATAGTCTAGCTCCCCAACAGTGAAAGAATTTTTCAAATAGGTCCAGTAGTTTCAGAGCCTTAGGGTGCAAACAAAAAAAATATTCCTCTGTATTATATCAATAAAGAATGAATAAGGGTTGACGATTAGAGTTGATAAAAATTTCGCTTTTGATTAACAAATATTCATTGTTAGAGGTTCCTCGGATGACAGTGATAGCGACGATGGAATTTTCGAACACCGACCCACAGATAACGTAAGTAAAAATGATAAACTTAATGACAAAATATTTGTAGTGAGAATGAATAAACGAAGCTATTTTACAAATTGCAGTTAGCGATGTACATGTCTGAAAGCAGCCGCTCCTCAAATTCTACCAGTAGCGAGCGCAGTAGGAGATGGCAATATTTCACCACATCTGGACCTAAACCAGGACCACTCGACTCAATTGCTTTAATACATACAACTAAGTATGACAGAGATATTGTCACCAGTTATTTCGTAAAACAATTCAGAAATATGAAGAGTAACATGAAAATACGATGCTGGGATAAGAAGTATACTCTAGATTGGGTCAGTAAACATACTTCTGAGTGTGTGTATAAGGAATTGGAAGCAGAAGAAAATCTCTCACTAGATAGTGAACAAATTGCTGAGCTTAATAAAGTTGTAATCAGAACAAAATCTATTGGTGTTAATACTGATAGAAATCGTGGTGTTCTACTGAGCATGTTACTCAAAAGCTTTCGTAGACGAAAACTTACCAGATTTAGGAATAAAGAGAAAAATAGCAAACCGAATCGAAAACAATACAAGAGGTTATCTCACACTGAAAATGTAGAGAAACCTAAGACCCATGCCAACCAGGTAGTACAATACAATACCTTGAGTGCTGATGCAAAATCCTTAATATCATCTCAATCATTAAACGGTCACAATTTGGCAATACGGCAAAGAAACTTGAAGAGCGTTGTAAGAGGTAAGAAAGATACCACAAGAAAAGACAAACAGAAGGTATATGAAGAACTAAAAGGTATCATAAAGGCTATCAGACAATTCCTCAAAAGTAATGACGTTATTGAGGTTTCGAATCAAAATAACGAAGTCACCCCAAATAATAATCCAGTTGAAGAAAATCAGGATGTAACTAAACCTTTAGACAACACGGGCATAGAAGAAAAGAAAAACAAAAGGAAAGGCTCCAAGAACAATAAAATAAAAAGACCAAGAAAATCTAAAGATTTGAATAAATCTAAAACGAAGAATTCACGCCACAGAATATCTGCATTTCACACATTCTTCTCGAACCACTGGAATAATTTTAAATGCAGTTTAATGCCTTGTACGGCACAGAATAGATCAGACAGTCCCATTTCGAAAGAGAAAAGAAATCACAAACGTAGAAAAAAACGAAAAGATGGCATCTATTTAAATGAAACAGACATTGAAGAATGTTTTGCTAGAAAGGACATTAAGCATACGAGGAACCTTAGAATATCAGCATTTTTAGCTGAACTGGAATGGACTAAAAGAGATTATAGGAAAGATAAGGAATGTGAAGGAATGGACGATTCTTTTTTTTTGACTGATGGCCCTCCCCCATTGACAACCAATAAGATCGTAGGTGTAAGTATGGCCTTATTCAAATATTAACAAAACTAGCTTCCGCTATTGCCCGGGGGAACTACTTCGAGTATTCTGATAAGCGGTAGCCTTACGCGATAAGTGACCTATGTGCTATGAAAGAGTTTTCAAATTGGACCAGCAGTTCTTGAGATTAGCACGTTCACCAAAAAACAAACTCTGCAGCTTTTGAAGGAAGACATATTTAAGCACCGTGATCAATACTAACACCTTCACTTCTTCTTTATTATATACTCATAAATTGAAACTTCTAAGTTGAACTTTTCCAGATGGTTCAGCTAAAGAATTTGCCATTTCAATGGCGGGAGGCGCCAAATGCCAAACGAAACGGTCCTAAGTTACAACTTCAACAAGAAAAAAAAGCTGCGAGCCCCATCCTACACCATCAGTCCGACAAATATTTAAAGATATTTACGCCTTTATCTAAACGTGAGTAAAAAACCTCTGGAAATCGTTACTGTGAATGAATCTTAATCAGTATCCATTTCCATGAAGATTTTTTTATTTTCGTTGGTAAATCATGAAATAATGCCTTCCCCCTAACTAAAACCAATCGTGTTCTTTCCTGAGCCCTTTCTGTACCATGGCCATGGCAATTCTTTTAGGCTTTTACCCTAGTGGACCCCACTGGGGTCCATCTGAAGACTGAATGTCAGACGTTCAAAAACTATGTAGAAAAAAGAATACTCAAAAATATTCTATAGAGATACTCTCAATTGTGTCGTATAATCCCTTATAGTCTCTAAAGAGAATGTGCATAATTTTCTATTTTTTTCAAACATGGCAAACAGGAATCAAGAAATTTATCCTCATCTTTAAAAAACTACATATAGTGGTTTCAGAAAAAATCTACCCCAACAAGAAAAGTCCGGAGAAGGTTCGCAATAAAGTGAGGATGGTGGACACACCACATACCAGCTTTATGCACAAAATGATGAGCACCTTGAACGCTACTCGCGACAAAAGTCCTGTTAGACATGGTAAGAACTACTTTCATACTGAAAAATGTAATTATATCGCTATGTATTTTACGTCCAAAATTGGTTAGATAGCTCATCAAATTCAAATGGGTCGGCGTAATATGTTTTTCGCTTTCATTCCTCTCCATTCCTATATCTGCCTTCCTATCCATTATCAGTCGTCGTACTAACATCAACTCCTTCTAATTCACCATCGTCGTTCAAACCATCTTTTACTTGATCTCCGTCTGGACTTAATTCATGGACATCTGTTTCTTCTACAGAAAGTTCAATCTACTTATCAAAGCGAGCTAGTTTCTATCGGCAATTCACTAAAGAACTGACCGAACAATCCGAGTAAGTGGAATTATATCTTGTTTTCTATTACTTTCATTCGTTATTTTATTAAAAGCTTTTTTTTAAAAGCTTTTATTTAACTTGCAATGTATGTAAATATATTTGTATGTTCGGGTGAAATCTTTGAACTCAATTTTGAAGTAGATATATTCAACCGTTTGTGCTGAAATTTTGTGGACGCGTTTAGTTTGGATGACAATATATGATAAGGTATGTGACGTCATTCTAAATTCAAAATGGCGGATCATACAAGATGTCCGAACAGTTATATTTAATCCACTTATACAATATGGGTACCAAATAAAAGGGCTCGTTGAAAGTAACTAGAAAAAATATATGACGTCATTCTGAATCCAATATGGCGGACCATGCAGGATGGCGGAATAGTTACCTTTAGTCCACTTTTACAATATGGGTATTAAATGAAAGAGCTCGAGCTCAATAGTAACTAGAAATAATGGCGATAACTAAAAAGTAAAAATAAATTAAAAGAAAAAAAAAACTTTTTAAGAAAAAGCTTTTATTTAAAAGCTCTAAAAAGAAGAAAATAAAATTTTGTCAATAATAAAAGCTTGTCGCGAGGTTTACATACCTATCAATATACTTTTACCTATATCACAATAATTTGTGGTAAACCGAGCGACAAGCTTTTATTATTGACAAAATTTTATTTTCTTCTTTTTAGAGCTTTTATGTAGGTAATTCATTCATAACGCAATGATATTGTTTTTCAGCGCTTTAGACACCGACATGTTGTTCAAAAATGATAATTTCTTGACGGATGTTGTGGAGGTAAGAACATACTAACAAAACATACAGTTCTCTTATTTTTGAAAGTTTTCGAGTGGCCGGGCGGTGATCGATCTCTCTCAGCTCATATTTTGGTGGAAATAACTGCCATCTGCTCTCGTCTCCACTTTGGTAAAAATCGGTCCTAAATATTTGGTAATATTAGGCCCATTTCAACAAATAATTTTGAGGAAAAATACCAGAATAACTACCTAAAGGACCATGCGTCAATTTGTACCCACTTTTAGACATTGCTCAACAGTGATGTGACCTATGTCAAATGAAAGCTCTTGATGAGCACTTTATTTCATTGTATGGCAACCAAGTCCGAATCCAGCGCCAACATGGTGTTTTTGACCATTTAAGAAAGTTATGTTTGTAACCGTACAAAAAGTGCAACAGTGATATGACCTATATCAAATGAAAGGTCTAAACGAGCACTTTATTTCATTGTATGGCAGCCAAGTTCGAATCCGGCGCCAACATGATGTTTTTGACCATTTAAAAATAGTTTTGTTATGAAAGCTCTTGATGAGCACATTATTTTATTCAATGACGACCAAGCTCGAATCCGGCGCCAACATGGTGTTTAGACTGTTATAGTTATTATTTTATAGCTATTATTATTAAAAACCGGCCGAGTGCGATATAAGTTTAATCATTGTTGCATGTTGTAAGGACACAAACATAACTTTTTTAAATAGTCGAAAACACCATGTTGGCGCCGGATTCGGACTTGGCTGTCATACAATGAAATAAAGTGCTAGTTTAGACCTTTCATTTGATATAGGTCACATCACTGTTGCACTTTGTACGGTTACAAACATAACTTTCTTAAATGGTCAAAAACACCATGTTGGCGCTGGATTCGGACTTGGTTGCCATACAATGAAATAAAGTGCTCATCAAGAGCTTTCATTTTACATAGGTTTCATCACTGTTGAGGAATGTTGAAAAGTGGGTACAATGCTCATACAAAAGTGCCCATCGTCCTTTAGACGATTGTTTATTAATATATTAATAAATAAAATAATAAAAATAGTATTTTTTTAAATATAATAGCATTTTCTAGGACCCAATAGGACCCAATGATGTCGGGGGACCTTCCAAATTCGAATTTAGCAACTCCTTAGTTGGAAAAGAATTAAGTGAGTATACCTTCATTTCTGAAGCAGCTGTAAGTTACTAAAGAATTTAAAGATGGAAAATTTTAACAACGAATATATTCGTTATTAAAACATCTCGAGAAAACCTGGACTGTAAAGTCTGAAATCACCAAGCCCGCATTGAGCCAGCGTGGTCATAAACGCTCAATCCTCTGTGTGGGAGGAGGCCGCAGCCCAGCAGTGGGACGACAAAAAGGCTGATGATGAATCACCTCGTCGTTCACTTAGCAGTATTTTTGAACGGAAAAATTCCATTGGTTGTTTAAAAACAACTCCGCCCTTCGTTTGATGGATTCTGGGCTTGATGATGATCATTTCATCATCATTTCTTCTCCTTCGCAGTCATTTCTCGCAGTTCCAAACATTCAACCAAAGTCGGCAAACGTTGCAAATGTGAGATTTACGATGATCTGCAGAAAAAATGGGCTCATGTCAAAAAGTAAGCAACCATGAAAAATTATTCATGCCCATCTCGCAAATTTAAAACGTGTTATAAAAATATCTGGCTAGGCTTCAATGGGAGATAGTATCGTATATAGAAATCACATTAGTAAACTATTCAAAATATTACATATTTTCTTGCATACCGTAAAAAGTGCATATCAGTCCTGAAGGAATTAAATATTGCCGCACCACACCGAATTTTATGTTGCAAAGCACCGTTCATGCACCGTTGCTGTTCTTATCAAAGATAGAGTATAAGATCGCGCGTAGTTTGTGAACTTTAATATCTCAAATAATTGATTTGATTAATCGATATATACAAAATTTATGTAAATGTCGAAACACTATCTACCATTGCTGCCATGGCAGATATTTTTAGAGCACTCTATGGATTGGGGATTGGCGCGATATATTTCATGTTTCCATTCTTCTTTGTTAGGCGCTCCACCCACTGCACCGCGCCCCGTCTCGTAGCACTGGGTAGCAGAATTTATCATTATATGCAAGTATCTCAATTTATATAGAAATCACGCCTAGCACAACCCACTGCCGACGCGGAAATGCGCAAGAAGGCGCCTCGCGCGCAGTTTCTGCCAATCTGCGCGGGAGCGCGGGGCGTGCCGCAGGATATGACCGACAACCAGTGGCGTAGCTAGGTAACTGCGGGCCCCGGGGCAAAAAGAAAAATGAGGCCCCTTAAAGGAAAAAAGAAAGGGATATGTATCATGCGCGAACAGAGCGAGCTTTTTTTTGGGTCGCAGCCTCTCTTTATTATTTATTGTAAAAATGAGAGTAACTTTGAAAAGTTCAGGGCCCCCTCAGGTTCATTCGAGGGGCCCCCTGAGCTTGGAGGCGCCGGGGCACTGCGCCGGCTAGCCTCTACGTAGCTACGCCACTGCCGACAACACAGGGAACATATGAGTTTACTTAGCGCGAGGTCGTCGTTATCTGCATCACCGCACGGGGGAGCAAATTACACCGCTAAGGGTCGATTCGACCAAACTTGAAGTATTCCTCGAGTTACTATACCAAGATTTAGCTATTCCACGATCTGAATCTCGAGTAAATCGAAAGTAATTGTTCGTGCAATCTGAAGTATGGAATAATTATTCGCGAATAGAGGAGTGAATGTTGAACGAATGTATCAACCGGCAAAAAAAACTCCAATACGGGACCGTATTTCGGCTAATGTTGTGTCAACTCTTTTTCGTTGTACCTATATTATTCAGTCAGTTAGCTGTCTCTTGGATTAGTAGTTGGTAAAACAGTAACGTTATTTATGCTGGAGAAAACAGCAATTTATTCTCGGATAATACCTAATTTAATTTTGGTCGAATTGGCCTCAGTCACCGCGCGCGTTATCCGTCGCTCCGCGCACCGCGCCCGCGCCGGGTCGCGTCCTCAGTGGGTGAACCGCCTTAGTAGTCATACTATCATTATCTACCTTCTGATTCATGTTGTCTTCCAAGAAATCCATCCACCTTGGGTTTACCAAATTATATGCCTTTAGTAAGCCGTCAGTGATTATACGTTTCCGTATCCAAAAGGGAAAACGTGAACCTATTGCTAAGACTTCGCAATTCGTCTATCCGTCCGTCCGTCGCCAGGCCTAATCGTTATAGCCAGACTGTTGAAATTTTCACATATGATGTATTATTGTTGCGCTACAACAACAAATACACAAAACTAGAGTAAGATCACGTATATTTTAGGAGGGTCCTATACAACAAACGCATTTTTCTGACGTTGGTATGGAGCTCAACGTGCGCGAGTCCGACTCACACTTGGCCGGTTTCTTTTTGTATCATTTTATTGTCTTCGGATTATAAATTAGTATTTCTTTTACAGGTCTTTTTCGGACAAAGGGTAAGATCTTTACATATGTCTATAGTCTTTTTGCCAATTAATTACAAATGTTAGGATTCCGTACCAAAAGGGTAAATCGGGATCCTATTACGAAGACCTCGCTGTCACTCAGTCCGTCTATTTGTCCGTATAATTAAAACTCCAAAATACATATTTCAGGGGGCTCCTATAACAAATGTGATTTTTAATAGATATTGGTACAGATAATAGCCGGTTTTATAACCACATATTTTTTTTTAGGTTAAAAAACCCAGTAAGTACGATGAGGAACTTTTGCTCATCTTTATTTGGTCCGTCTTGCACTGTCGAAACCTGTCCGAATAAAGACAAAAAATCTAAAAAGTCTAAGCCGAAGAAACCAAAAAAGGAAAAAAAAGTACCAAAGGGGCAAAAAGCTACCCTGACGCAGACAGACAAACGGAAGAAACCATCGAAAAAGGCGTCCACGAGCATACAAACTCAAAAACCTCATAAAGACACTGAGACGCAATTAGCTGAAGACACGGACATAGAACGGGAAACTAGCCACCAGCACATGCCAGAGAAGAATGAACATGACCAGGTACCAGATGAACTGAACGCAGATAACCTTTCAAGGAGAGATTCTGTCTGTCCAGAACAAAAGACCGAGCTCAAAACTTGTATGGAGAAAGAACGGGAACGAATGATGGCCCAATTGCAGAAGACACTTAGTACAAAAGGTTAGTTCACCCAGTAAATGTTCTAGAAGGTATTTCATCTGTAAAACATAAAGCTTATTTTATTTTAGCTTACTTTCGAATAAAGTATTTTTTACTACATTTATAGTGAGCAGGGGAATGAATGCTGGACCAGAAACGGCAACCGGGTAAGTCGATTCATTTTTTTTTATTCGAATATTTTGTTCTATAGCGTATCGTATACTGAACCAGTTTTTTTAGGATTCCTTACGCAAGGGGTAAAACGGGACCCTCTAACTAAGACTTCGCTGTCCGTCTATCCGTCCGTCGTGTCACCAGGCTGTATTTCATGAACCTATTATTTATCTGTCTTTATCCCAATTTTATATGACGTCATCTCACAAATATTCATTCATTATCTCCAACCGTATAATTTTCATGTAATTCTCCATCGGAATATGATTTATATTTAAGGGCTTGTCAAGCAGTTGACTGTCCCAACTACTGCCACAGAGAAAGTCAGTACAGTAAGGCAGATGCCAAAGAAGCAATAAAGATGAAAAAGAATTTAAAAAAGAACAAAGGCGTTGGATCTGTGAAGTGTCTTTGTGGTAAGTTCAAATAAGTATTTACATAAATATGTACTTATAGTGCTAGTTTCAAATGTTCCAGATAACGTTTAAATCTATCTGATAGATAATGCCATAGGAATGTTTTTAATTCTGACTACTTTTCTATGGCTTTCTCAGTCAGTATGCTACTGACCTCTGAAACTGGACCACAATCTCTTTTACTGCTCGCAAAGTACATGGAAAAGTTGGACGAAGTAAGATTTCAAGTGTGACAATGAAAAACAGTTAAACTTTGCGGAGCACATTGTGTCGTTTGACGCGAACGCTAAAACCGACAATAACCGATAGTCGTTAGAGGCGACGTAAACTTGGTAAAAGTAACATGAAATGCCTTTCCATGTTCGTATGCGCCTAAATTTGCTAGAGTAGTCCTCTACGTCTAAGCTGAGGATTGGTCTTCGAGAACAGTCGGCGCGGCCATATATTCACGATCTTTAATTAGGCGTCATAACCATTTGACGGCTACGGCAGTTGTTCTCGTATAAGAAGATCAGCCGGCTGCGCAGGACATATTATAGTGCACGAGCCATTTGCCCAGACATGTGCACTCCCTATTCCCTGACTCTCATAGCTTATAATAATATATCTTCAACAGCAGACAAATCTGTTCAAGACAGTTCCAAAGGAACGCTATGCACTTGTGCTACACAACACGATACGACTGGTAAAAATATCACGACCGCAGCTGTCATGGCTAGCTCCCGTAGTCTCTTTGAGAAAGGAGACGATAATCCAGTTGCTCATAAGTATATTCAGCATAGAGGTAAGATATTTAAATTATATTCTGTGTAGTTTCTTTAATGCTGGAATTAAAAGAGAAGTTCAATCATACAACAATATTAATATTCCCCGTAAAAAAACTTGGAAAGTGTGTAAAGAAAAATCTCAATGTCAAGGGTTAACTACAATGCCCGTTGGTTGGCCGGGGTCCCGGGATAATTTCCTGTGTCGAGCCGAAATTGGTTTTAGAAACTTCCACAAAGCAGCCCAGACGTTAAACATTGGAGTTGTTACACCCCCGTGCCTGGAAGGGCACGTAAAGCGGGCGTCCCCGAATGCTACTCAGTAGCAGTCGTTGTTAAAATTCCGCGTCAGAGGCCGTCAGGCGGATTTGAGAAAACTCTGACACTAGGGCTTGTTGGGTTAAACGTGATGCCTACTTAAGAAGAAGAAGAATTCTAACAAGCATATAAATCTTAAAGAATACTAATTAAAGTTAATCTAACATTTTGTACTTACAGAGATGGCACATAAAGGCACGGATTATATTAACCACAGGCTTAATACAAAGAAAGGAAAAGGTAATCAACTAATAATACTTTCTCACTAACACACTAAAACATATATTTCTTAGGGTTCCGTACCTCATAAGGAAAAAGCGGAACCCTTATAGGATTCCTTTGTTGTCCGACGTCCGTCCGTCTGTCAAGACCCTTTTCCTCAGGAGCGCGTGGAATTTATATCAAATACTCTGGTCTGCCGGCCGCTGGAGCTGAGAAAAAAACAATCTACTAAGCCAAAGCAATCAAAAGATACAGCCGTTTATGCCGCAAATTTTCGACACTCGCAATGGAATCAAAACCTACAGGTTACTTCCCGTGAATCTTGAAATTTGGTACGTCTTAAGCACCGATAGAGGGGAAAAATGCGGAAACCGTGAATTTTTAGTTACAACATAAAAATATTTTAACTTACTGCTCCTTTCATCAACATCAACAGGTTTGTACGGAACCCTCGGTGCGCTAGTCCAACTCGCACTTGGTCGCTTTTTGTTATATATTAGTTTTTAGTTTTTACAAAAAGAGTTGGCAATGTTTATTTCATTTAATTATTTGAAACATTAAAATCAGTTTTTAAGATTGAAAATGACATCCTATTGTCCTATTGCTATTTTTCTTATCCAGATACCAAAGCCAGTTTGCCAAAAATCCGTTGTGAGAAATTATCCCTCGAAAGCAGCCTATGCATGCAGTTAAAAGGTAAATAGTTTTCTCTACAAAAAGTTATTCACAACCTCAAAACTCTATATCGCCAATCTTCGTTGAGCAAGCGGGATTAGCACCGTTTCGTTCTCTTTCTCTGAATGAGAAAAGGCATCTAAGTACCAGTGTTTTACATGGAGCGACTGCCTCTGAACCTCCTCACCCCAGCTACTTGACCAACCCGACACCCCTTAGTAAGAATGGTTGTCGTACTTAGAGATGTGCCGTTGCCGGCAATATTGCTACCAATATTCCCACTTTGGGCAATATTGCCGGCAACGGCACATCTCTAGTCGTACGACTGCCAAAAATGTTCAAATGACCCAACAATCTAACTTGCTCCCGAAACATTTAAGAACTCATCATGATAAGATAATCACCCAACGGCCAAGCGCTGTTTAACTTTATGACCGGTTAGTTTAACCAACACTAGGAATTTAATACAGGACATTTTAACACAGGTGAAGAACCGTTGCAAGATCTAACAGACACGTTAACTGACACTTCAATCAGCTCCATATCACTCAGAAGCGAAGAAACCAAAACGGACACAACCATTTGCAGCCTAGCCACCGTAGACTTCGATGATATGCCAAGACGAAGGAAATTCAGAGTCAAAGTAGTCACCAAAACTAACCAAGCGACACTCACAGACAAAACTAGACTTTGTGATACAGGCACGATAACTAATGATTGGTGGAGCCCCATTATTGAAAGAAAAGGCAATGATGAGATACTCCTAGAAAAGAAGAAAGGATTCAACGCTATGGAGAAACAGAAGAAAGAGTTGAAAGAGCTCAAAGATTGGAAGGAGTTAAAGGAAGTTAGGAAGAGAAGAAGAAATTGTGGTGTGACGACAGACGGTAGAATTGTTACCTTTAGAAGCAGGACGCAGATTATACCGGCCGGTGAGTATTGTTCAGCTTTGGTATAATAAATTTTAATCTTCTGATATCTTGAAAACGAAATAAAAATCAATCAGTCCCGGTTAGTATGGGAACTCTGGCCTCCCCGTATTTTTGCACTTGCTGCTCATACGGCCGAATACTAATACGTCGCTCAATGATAAGTGCTATTCATAAATTGCTACGACAGAAAGACATAAGTAACGTTTGAATATTTCGGGGTTAAGTACGCCGATGTAAGAACGCGTCGTGTTATTTACTGCCTGAATTTTTTGGAGCTAAACAATTCAGACCTTTCAAAACGAATGGTCGAAAAAGGCAAAATCTTGCTCACATGACGCGTAAAGACTGCGTTCTGGGATCTATTTTTAGGACATAAGTGAGACTAAATTACTGTGGTGTTTACGCCGTTTATTGGCCTTGCTTATAAACGTTAAATGCCCTACTTTGTCGCAAAATAATGGCATGGGGAACTAGGCAGTTATGTCGTACTATCCATCAGCGGTTTCACCCGTTTCCTGAGGGGACTAATCCCGCACCCGGATAAGTTTTGGTCAGGCTCTAGACTGCTCTTTAGTGGTTTTGTTATGCAAGGCGGAGAGACAGTCAGATTTTTACATTTATATTGCACTAACTGCCCGCCCTCGCTTCGCTTCGTTGGTTTGTACAAAACATAAATTTACTATACACTAAAACCTTCCTCAGGAATTGTTCTATCTATTGTTGAAAACCGAATGAAAATCCGTTCATTACTTTTCGAGTAAATCGCGAACAGACAGACAGACGCGGCGGGGGACTTTGTTTTATAACATGTATTGATTAATAGGGATTTAATCTCAGCTTCTTGGTTATCAGAAATAAAATGACCATTGATAGCTTGATATTGATAGAAAATATTCAAGAGGATCTTTACAATAATTAAGTCGTTGACTATATTTTTTCCATGATGTTAATGCAAGTTTTGCCCCTACAGGTTTATTCCCTGGAGTTAACGACATCATGTCACCATCTCGGTATCTTTTAGAGGTAAGATAAATATTATCGTCGAAAAAAACAAAAATAATCGTATTTTAGGACAACAGGAGAAAACAGATTTTAAAAACATTTCCAAACTATATTGAAGTCGGCTTGCAATATAACCCTATGCAGCTGAGTACCATAGTTTTATATGGAGCAACTGCCTATCTGACCTCCTCGATATCCCTGGCCCTGATAAGACGGGTTGTCAAACTTTCTGGTTGCCCATAATCACTACCAAAGATGTTCAAATGACAACCGGGACCAAATTTAACGTGCCCTCCGAAACACGGTGGAACTCATCATGACCGTATGGTGATCGGTCAACAAGTGATTATTAACTATTTAACAGACTTCAACAAAAAGGAGGAGGTTCTCAATTCGGCCGGTATATTTTTCAATAACTATTTCAGAGTCAGAAGTACTACAACGAGCTCTTTGCCTACAACTTCCGAATGCCTCAAGGGGATTATAATTGTTTCGCTCAGATGCCCAAGTTTCAGGACAGGGAGAAAGCACGATCGCCTTTAGGAAGCCGAAGAAGTGAGTTTAGACTTTATTTAGTAGTAAAGTAGCTTGTTTGAATGTCCTTTTTCAGGCTTTTTCGTGGAAGTCGGATAAACCGATAGACAGATTATGGCATCCTAGCCGATTGCCGGCCACGGCGGCTGTTCTCATATAAGGAGATCAGCCAGCTGCGCAGGACATANACGACTGCCAAAAATGTTCAAATGACCCAACAATCTAACTTGCTCCCGAAACATTTAAGAACTCATCATGATAAGATAATCACCCAACGGCCAAGCGCTGTTTAACTTTATGACCGGTTAGTTTAACCAACACTAGGAATTTAATACAGGACATTTTAACACAGGTGAAGAACCGTTGCAAGATCTAACAGACACGTTAACTGACACTTCAATCAGCTCCATATCACTCAGAAGCGAAGAAACCAAAACGGACACAACCATTTGCAGCCTAGCCACCGTAGACTTCGATGATATGCCAAGACGAAGGAAATTCAGAGTCAAAGTAGTCACCAAAACTAACCAAGCGACACTCACAGACAAAACTAGACTTTGTGATACAGGCACGATAACTAATGATTGGTGGAGCCCCATTATTGAAAGAAAAGGCAATGATGAGATACTCCTAGAAAAGAAGAAAGGATTCAACGCTATGGAGAAACAGAAGAAAGAGTTGAAAGAGCTCAAAGATTGGAAGGAGTTAAAGGAAGTTAGGAAGAGAAGAAGAAATTGTGGTGTGACGACAGACGGTAGAATTGTTACCTTTAGAAGCAGGACGCAGATTATACCGGCCGGTGAGTATTGTTCAGCTTTGGTATAATAAATTTTAATCTTCTGATATCTTGAAAACGAAATAAAAATCAATCAGTCCCGGTTAGTATGGGAACTCTGGCCTCCCCGTATTTTTGCACTTGCTGCTCATACGGCCGAATACTAATACGTCGCTCAATGATAAGTGCTATTCATAAATTGCTACGACAGAAAGACATAAGTAACGTTTGAATATTTCGGGGTTAAGTACGCCGATGTAAGAACGCGTCGTGTTATTTACTGCCTGAATTTTTTGGAGCTAAACAATTCAGACCTTTCAAAACGAATGGTCGAAAAAGGCAAAATCTTGCTCACATGACGCGTAAAGACTGCGTTCTGGGATCTATTTTTAGGACATAAGTGAGACTAAATTACTGTGGTGTTTACGCCGTTTATTGGCCTTGCTTATAAACGTTAAATGCCCTACTTTGTCGCAAAATAATGGCATGGGGAACTAGGCAGTTATGTCGTACTATCCATCAGCGGTTTCACCCGTTTCCTGAGGGGACTAATCCCGCACCCGGATAAGTTTTGGTCAGGCTCTAGACTGCTCTTTAGTGGTTTTGTTATGCAAGGCGGAGAGACAGTCAGATTTTTACATTTATATTGCACTAACTGCCCGCCCTCGCTTCGCTTCGTTGGTTTGTACAAAACATAAATTTACTATACACTAAAACCTTCCTCAGGAATTGTTCTATCTATTGTTGAAAACCGAATGAAAATCCGTTCATTACTTTTCGAGTAAATCGCGAACAGACAGACAGACGCGGCGGGGGACTTTGTTTTATAACATGTATTGATTAATAGGGATTTAATCTCAGCTTCTTGGTTATCAGAAATAAAATGACCATTGATAGCTTGATATTGATAGAAAATATTCAAGAGGATCTTTACAATAATTAAGTCGTTGACTATATTTTTTCCATGATGTTAATGCAAGTTTTGCCCCTACAGGTTTATTCCCTGGAGTTAACGACATCATGTCACCATCTCGGTATCTTTTAGAGGTAAGATAAATATTATCGTCGAAAAAAACAAAAATAATCGTATTTTAGGACAACAGGAGAAAACAGATTTTAAAAACATTTCCAAACTATATTGAAGTCGGCTTGCAATATAACCCTATGCAGCTGAGTACCATAGTTTTATATGGAGCAACTGCCTATCTGACCTCCTCGATATCCCTGGCCCTGATAAGACGGGTTGTCAAACTTTCTGGTTGCCCATAATCACTACCAAAGATGTTCAAATGACAACCGGGACCAAATTTAACGTGCCCTCCGAAACACGGTGGAACTCATCATGACCGTATGGTGATCGGTCAACAAGTGATTATTAACTATTTAACAGACTTCAACAAAAAGGAGGAGGTTCTCAATTCGGCCGGTATATTTTTCAATAACTATTTCAGAGTCAGAAGTACTACAACGAGCTCTTTGCCTACAACTTCCGAATGCCTCAAGGGGATTATAATTGTTTCGCTCAGATGCCCAAGTTTCAGGACAGGGAGAAAGCACGATCGCCTTTAGGAAGCCGAAGAAGTGAGTTTAGACTTTATTTAGTAGTAAAGTAGCTTGTTTGAATGTCCTTTTTCAGGCTTTTTCGTGGAAGTCGGATAAACCGATAGACAGATTATGGCATCCTAGCCGATTGCCGGCCACGGCGGCTGTTCTCATATAAGGAGATCAGCCAGCTGCGCAGGACATATTAAAGTGCACAAGCATTTGCGCAGACACAGGTGCACTCCCTATTCCCTCACTCTCATAACCCGATGGGACGGCAATCCGTCACGACCGGAGAGAGATCAGGCGCAGGACCGACATTAACGTGCTCTCCGATGCACGGGTGTATCAATCACCAACTTCCAGCTCCGGGCTACTTTGTGAAAGTTTCGAAAACCCACAAAGTGATTTCGGCCCGTCCCGGGAATCGAACCCGAGATCTCGTGATCAGTAGTCGGCTATGCGACCACTAAACCAACGAGGCAGTTAGACCAACAGATATACAGAGTTACTTTCGCATATGTTCTGCAAAGAATCGAAAATTATGATGATGATATATGTTGCTGGGGAGTTTGTTGCGTCACTTCTTCTTCCCAACAAAAACACATAGGAAGTGGTGAAGGGCGGGCGTTTTTGGGGCTGTCTCGTGTAATTTTGACGTTCGAAAAGTGCTGTTTTCAGCCTACTTTGTATAAATGCTTTTTGATTTTGATTTTACTGTTTTATGCAAATAAAGGATTTGATTAATTTCGTTGATGGTTATTCCAGTAAATAATCGTATGGTACTTTTACAGATCACCATCGCAAAACTAAGAGGCTGGATGAATGCTACTCACCTAGACGACAGGTAACCAGTTACAATAGCCGTGGAACCTGATAAAATGGCTTTTCAAACTTTAAATCCATGTTATCCAATTTCGGCGTTCTTATATTTTTGGATTTTCTCAGAAACTTTCTTCGACCCTCGACCCTTTAAATGCAAATAAGTTATGGATCCTGCCATATTCATTCACTTTTCCCAAACACAGCCTCAATCTATGAAACCTTCGCACTATAAACTTTCCCGTTTATTTTTTACTAGCTTCTGCCAGCAGTTTCACCCGCGTCCCGTGGGAACTACTCTGCGCACCCGTATAAAACGTTCCTCAATAAATGGGCTATCTAACACTGAAAGAATTTTTCAAATCGGACTAGTAGTTCCTGAGATTAGCGCGTTCAAATAAACAAACTCTTCAGCTTTATAATATTAGTATAGATTCCAAAATTCAAACCTCTTCAATTCTTGATTGTTTCTTTTTCAGCTGTCCCCTCGGAAACGCCATGCGGAGTCTACTAAGACATCTGATTCTCCTCGCCGAAGACCTTACGTTCATCGATACTCCAACAGGTATCATCATAAATTATATGAAAAACTAGCTTCAGCCAGCGGCTTCGCCCGCTTCCTGAGGCAACTATTTCCCGTACCCGGATAAAAAGTAGCCTATGTTGTTCCTCAGGGTCTTTTCTATCTCTGTATTTCATCAAAATCAGCTCACTGGTTTAGACGTGAAAGCGTAACAGACAGAGTTACTTTCGCATTATTAGTATTATTAGTAGAGAAGTAGGGATTAGCTCTTCAACAAAATTCCACTCGAGCCCCGAGGCTACTTTTACCGCAACAGGATAAATTTTCGCGGAAGACCATTATCATCAGTCTTTCTTTGTCGTCCTACTGCTGGGCTGCGGCCTCCTCTCACACAGAGGATTGAGCGTTAATCACCACGCTTGCTCAATGCCGGGTTGGTTAATTCCGAGTGTATAGTTGGAACATCCACTAACATTTTTTTTCAATTTCCGCGAAATATCATTTTAGTGAAAATGCTGAATCTTATCAACTGCTGTGCTAACAACATTTAGAATTAATATTTTTTATCTTTTCCAGACATTACTCAAAACATAACTCTCCCAGAAAATTTATATAATCCTAAGAAGACAGAACGAACACGAAAACAGAGCAAACTTACGTAAATACATCGATGGTATAGGAAAATATTTTTATTTCGAAAATATTTCGTCGATTCAAAGATTTTTTTTATAGGTACTTATTATCCAGTTGTGTTAAGTTGGGTGTTTGGTTGTGTCGTAATAAATTATTGTGTGGTTATGATTATGTACTTATTTTTGGATGACGAGTAAAGTTTTTTTTTCGTTATCTTCGTGGTTTTATTTTAATTTCTCCTATAGAAGATAGTTTAGTCGAGTTGATGGCGTCTTCATCATAAGCTCCAGTCATAAGTTATGATAGGCTTCATAGAAAACAAAGAGATTTATTTCTAGTACATATTTAGTGTGAGAAAAGATACAGACTCAATTGAGATCTCCTCCATTTTCTGAAGTCTGTCAAATATACATATAGCTATCTTCAGGAACTGAATACTTAGCCTTACTTTCAGGAAATGAGTAGGTATTACAATTTGCATTCATGGTAAGGCAAGCGTTGTGTACGACTTCCTGCCGCATGGTGGATCAACAGCTGATGACAAAAGATAAGAAGTCATTTTTTCAAAGTAGGCTGAAAATCAGCACTTTTTGAAGAGCAACTTTACAAAAGACAGCCGCAAAAACGCCCGCCGTTCACCACTTCCTATGTGTTTTGGCTGGGAAGAAGAAATGGTGGAACAAATTCCCCAGAAGATGAATACAGGCTGCCTAAAATTCATGGCACACATGAACGGCAAGGCACGACGGCGCAGCTGTTGCTTCTTGTAGCTAGATAATTGAAAATGTAGGAGACTAATACATAACTGCTAATGGTATTGAAAGTGGCACCGATAACCGAAAAATGATGGGGAAAGCGGCTGGCATGGTATAGGCATGTGATGCGAAAAAATGAGGATCATGTTGTGAGGATGGTTTTGAGCATAAATGTGGATGGATATTGTGAAAGTACGACCAAAGAAGCGATGGATGGATTGTGTGAAAGTCGATATGGCGAAGAATGTTACTTGTGAGATGAAGACTGATAGAAGAGTATGGAAGAAGAAAACATTTAAGGGATAAGGACAGGAAGATGATGATGAGGAGACTTAATACACGGATGGATGGAACACACGATTGAGAAGTCTGTTCATCACCGCTTCTTCCCAGCCATAGAACTTGAAAGTGGTAAAATGAGGACGGTTTTGGGGGTGGTGTCGTTTTATAATTTTTGAAGAATTTAATAAACTTTCTTGATTTTGGACCCCAATAGAATGCCCAATTGGAAATCTCATAGTAGATGACTCAATGACCCCGGAACCCAAGTTCCGGCTTTTTCACAACCTTCGACATCTTCAACATCTATGAATCGAGCATCAAATACCAAACAATCCATTCAACCTTAATTGACATTATTTGAAAGCGACATTGGTGACTGTTCCGACTATTGTCGTAGGAACAGTTATTGTTTTTTCTATAATTTCCAAACAAACTTATTGGAAGGGTGATTCTGAAAAAAAATCTTGACGTGGGATATTAGATAAAAGCTGATAAAAGTTTGCCTATCACCATCATCATCATCAGCCTTTTAATTATCCCACTGCCGGGCACAGGCCCCTCTCGCACAGAGAAAGATTGAAGGGTACTGCGTGAGGGAGCTTTACTGACTAAAACCCACCGTGTTCCTTCGGGAGCCCTTTGTGTGCTAGAGCCGCGGTAACTCTTTCGAACAATGCCGCAGCCGATCATTCTATTGCCCTAAGCTTCTTTGACGTCAACTCACAAGTAACATTTTTTCGAGTCATATTGTCTTACATACAATTCATCCGTCCCCTTCCATTATTTCAATTCACGTTTCTGCTCAACACATATTTAATTCGCCCCTTTTGTGGCACAAATTAGGTTCAGGGCAGTGAGGACAGCAAGTCTAACCATGATCTTACATGTAGTTCCCCTTAAGTCTATGAGGAACAAGGGTAGCTTAATTCGGTGATTGACTGTCCGGTCTATTTCACTATCGATCGATCTGTGATACCGAAAGTCACTGTTACCTGCATTTAAGTTTCTAGCTTTTCTACCCACGTCCCGAGTGAACTACTTCCGGCACCTGGATATGTGCTTTCTAGCGCTCTAGACTACCTGTATGCCAAATTTCATTTAAATCGGTCCATTAGTTTTAGCATGAAAGCCGGAAGGACGTTATTTTCGCATTTAATTGTTTAAAATTTAAAGCCAATTATAGGCGGGGCAAATGCTGAATTGTTTGTTTACCCATTCATTCATTATATTTATGTTTATTTTCACACTTTTCGTTATAATAAAACTGGAAAGCCGGTGAAATCCGATTGCAGAATTGTCCTCGTGCTCGTAGAGTGAGTAGGTCTTAGACACGGCGGCAGTGAGTGGCCTGCCTTACAACCATGAACAACTACGCTACGATAATCTGGTAACGTATTTATTTCTCATTTAATTACTCGTCTTTAATTAGTAATATATTTTAGATCCCAGTTGTAAAATATTATATATTTTCATAAATTAGTAGTAGTAATAAACGCTTGCTTAAACACGGTGATCAAGAATTTCCGAACTTCTTCATCTTATCGAGTGAGCTGCAGGTTCAGTTACCTGACAAGCCTTAGTGTCAGACTTTTCTCAAATCCGCCTGACGATCTCTGACGAAGAATTGTAACAACGAATACGACTGAGTAGCATTGGGGGGCGCCCGCTTTATGTGTTCTCTTAGGCACGGGGGTGTAACACCACCAAGTTCTAGACTCCGAGCTGCTTTGTGAAAGTTTCCAAAACCCGCAAAGTGGCCCCCGAACCGGGAATCGGAAACCTGTCACAGCAGTCGCGCCATACGACTACTGGAACAACGAGGCAGTCAATCAGTTTCTAACAAAAGAGTCTGAATCCAAGTTTGCCAATTCATCCATGGCACATCCCTGTAGGAACTTATTTGATCACTTAATAGGGTATTCATTGTAAGTCTCTCTCCACAGTCTTGTCTTCCTCATCAGAAGTGATACAGTCCACAGCAAGAGTAAAACGCGAAAGTTTCCTTCAGAATTCTGGTTTGGTGCTTCCTCATCTGCCTACCAGATCGAAGGAGGTTGGGATGAAGATGGTAAGATTAGTTTATTATGGAATAATTGCTTATTTCAATCCGTGTCAAATTTCATTTAAATTAGTTCAGTAATTTTGATGTGAATGCCGCGAAATCCGAAATTCTATTTTATTTTATACTAGCTTCTGCCCGCAACTTCGTACGCGGATCCTGATTTTTTTTATAATCATATTTTCTCATCGTTAAAGCCTTCTTTCGATCTGTACAAACATTTTAAGACCAAAATAAGCCCGATCGGTCCAGTCGTTCTTGAGTTATGCGCTTACCAACACATTTAGCGATTCATTTTTATATTATAGATGTAAGTATTTTGCCACATTGCGGGACAAAAACCACTCTCCCAAATTTTATTTTATCCCTATCAATATTCTTCAAGGCCGATCGACGAAAAAAAATCCAGATCCTGTTTAAATATTTTGCTGTGTGTGTTTCTCTTTAGGTAAAGCCATGTCAATATGGGACGTAGCGTGCCACAGACATCCTTCTCCCATCAGAGACGATAGCACAGGCGACGTGTCGGCGGACTCCTACCACAAATACCGTCAAGACATCGCAGCGGCTGTAGACCTTAGCCTAGACTTCTACAGGTTCTCCATATCCTGGCCCAGAGTTCTGCCTAATGGATTTGGTGATAAAATAAACCAATACGGCATTGAATACTACAGCGATTTGATAGATGAACTGATATCCAAAAATATCACCCCAATGGTGACGATATACCATTGGGATCTGCCATATAACTTGCAAAAATTAGGAGGATGGGTCAATCCATCAATCGTTGAGTGGTTCTTGGATTACGCGAAGTTTCTGTTCGAAAGATACGGTGAGAAAGTCAAATACTGGATCACGATTAATGATCCCAAGGAGATTTGCGTAAGTGGATATGGCTCTGACACTCAAGCTCCATTTTTGAACGTTAGTGGCAATGCGGAGTACCTGTGTGCCCGCAACATCCTGCTCGCTCACGCCAAGGTATATCATATGTATGACCAGGAATATAGGAAACTGCAAAACGGTTCAATTGGTCTGTCTCTTGGCTTTGTGTGGTATGAGGCTGCATCTGACACTAGTGAAGATCACCAAGCTGCTTTGGATGCTAAACAGTTCGAAGTAAGTCATGAAATACTTTAGGATCTCATCAACGTCTGCTATGATTATAATGAAATATTTTCTGTTGTAGTGGGGTCTATACGCTCATCCAATATTCTCAATAGCCGGAGACTTTCCAGACGAAGTAAAGAAGAGCGTAGCATTTAAAAGTGCTGAGCAGGGATATCCCAGATCTCGGCTTCCAGAGTTAACGCCCAAAGAAGTTACGATGCTTAAAGGTTCAGCAGACTTTTTAGGTGTGAATTCGTTTACTACGAAGCTGGCGTATAGAGACGCATCTTTAGAAGGCATGTATCATGTGCCTTCTTACATGGATGATATGGGAGCTGTACTGGTTAAGGATCCTTCGTGGACGCAGTCACATGCTGACTGGTTGCAGGTAAGCTCTCTTAAGCCAGCTTTCAATGTACGGATCTGCCCATCTGGTATGCCTAGCAGGCCAAAATGTCTATCATACGTGTTTCAAAGTTAGAGTGGGTCAAATGTCAATTGGTCTTCCTTTTCGTTCAGCAGAAACATTCACGACAACAAAATTGCTATGGAATTGATTTAGGTCAGGCTCGTGAAGACAATACCGAAATGTTTTGTAAATTAAACTAACAATGATTGTGAATCTGGGATGTTTGATTATGATGTTACCATAATAAAGTCTTTATAGTTAACCGACATTGAACGACCATTGAATAGAAAACTAAAACAATGAATTTGTTCAACAGGAGGTGCCATGGGGATTTTTCAAAGTCCTTATGGAAATTAAGACCTTATATGACAATCCTCCCGTTTACGTCACTGCAAATGGTTGGCCTAGTGAAGGGGGATTGTTAGATGAGGACAGGATCAGATATATAAGAAATTATCTGAATGCCCTGTTGGATGCGGTGAGCGAAGGGTGTGATATTAGAGGCTACAGCATGTGGTCCCTTATCGATGCTTTTGAGTGGCGATATGGATATTTGTGAGTATCGATAAATTTATGAAAAGCACCTTCGTATCATATGCATAGCCTGTTCTCAACTATGTTGGAGTGGCTTCTAACCATATGCTAACTGCCAATCTAACCACCTCAACACCCAGACAGCCCGATACCCCTTCCTAAGACTAGTTGTCAGACTGTCTGGCTTCTGGCGTAATGACTGCCACAGATGAAGAAACAGCCGGAATCCACCAATTAAAGGTGACTTCCGAAACACAGAGAGACCGCAATAAGCGTTGCTTAAGTTTATTATCCATCGACCAGTTTATCCTGAAAATTCTTCAGTAGGTACAGACGACAGCAGGTCAACGTATACGAATCTGTAAAATTTTACCAGTCAAACATTAACCTACCTCTATTATGATAAGGTTGAAAATCGATTGCAAAAATTTGACAGATTGTGGTAACTTGATGTCATCTGTACATAAGCATAAAGTTTTTAATAAACTTCTATAATATCTAAATAATACCTTTGACTTTCCAGACACAAGTTCGGCCTTTACCAAGTGGATTTCTCAAGTTCAGATAAATCGCGTACGCCAAGAAAATCAGCGTTTATTTACAAAGAAATTGTTAAGTCGAAAGCATTAGACCCGGACTATGAACCAGAGAAATTTATCGTCGAAGTTATTAAAGAAAGTCAGGAAAGAAGCCGTGTGGACAACGATGTTATGTAATCTCAACGTTAACAAAGCAATTAATTAAATAAAAACAGTTAATTATTTGTAATTTGTCTTCGTTTTATTTAATGTTTCCCGTGGTACTGCTCCGTGCGAGCGAATAAAAAGTAGCTTATAGCTTTCCGTCTTCAATAAATGGACTATATAACATGAAATAATTTTTCAAATCAGTCCAGTTGTTTTCGAGCAAGTGTAAGCTAATAAACTCTCACTGTAGGTAGTAGGTACATACAGATAATACTCGTTAAATCTTAGGTCCGTATTGCAGAACGACCTTCAAGCTCTGATCTCGGTGCAAACCTAGCTTTGAGTATGAAGAGATTATTTTTTTCAATATTTAAGCTATAATTAGGTGATTTAAGGCCAAATTTGACTTGAGTAACGTTCTGTAATACGGACCTTAGAAATTGACTATACTGTAATCACACTTTAGATACGTAGACCAAAATGATGATTTAATTTTTTATTACAAGAGAAAATAAAATTAATAAACTACATTTTGGTCGCAGCTCACTGGTTGAAATAGCCATTCATGCAAACAGTTAAATCTTTGACTGAACAACGGCTTTCTATCACCTCTTTCATCAAAATCCGTTGAGAGGCTTAACGGCCGTTCCCAATAATCTATCTATCTATGCATTTACTTACTGAAGATAGAATTTTGACATTAGCCCCATACAAGCCTAATGTCAAATCCCTATCTCTATTATGCAAATCCAGAAATAGACAGAATATTGAATTCAGTTTGTACCTATACAGTTAGTGAGACCAAGGGAGACTGACTAATTTTCACATTTCTAAAGGGCAGCATAGACAGTAAATAAAATAACACAATGTAACGAATTTAACAAAACTGACCGTATATTTAATAATGAATAAAATTATTGCACAATTTTTTTTGTAACAATGTGCAATCTAATTTGTCGTCTAGGTAGCGTCTAATATAAAAATTCGGATATAATTGTAGCTTAAAGTCTACCTTTACAATCACAATTATTGCAGCAAAAGACAGTTTCTATTTACCATTTTAGAATAGAAAATCCTGGAAGAAAATCTAAATGGAATATTTTTTTTCTCTTTCTCTCTTCCAAATAGTAACTATGCACATCACCAGTTCAATCAAACGTACAGCAAATAGTAAGAGTTTCACATCACTAGTGCCGTGTCAAATTTGTTTTGTTTATATGTCACGTTTATCACGGTTTCTCTGAATATTAGTTAAAATGTGTGATATAAACGATAATCCTATAAAGCTAAGTGTTAAATGGAATGGCAAGGAATACGAGATACCGGAGTTTTCGCCCTCAGACTCCGTGGCGATGCTCAAAGTCGCAATCGAAAATGCAACGGGGGTTCGACCGGAGAGACAAAAGCTTCTAAATGTTAAATTTCAGGGTAATTATAATATACTTTTAGTAATTTTAACCCGTTTTAAACATACACGAACAGATTTACATTAAAAACTTGTGTTATTAATAACAATTTTCGGAATAAAACTCGTTTTGAAACCTCGAAAGTTTTCGACATCATTTATTTATGTAATAACACCGGTTGAAACGTGTAAATCACGGTTTCTGAGAAACGAACAATGCCCTACATTTTGCTGAGTATTTATATGCGAACATGATAAAACATTAACACATGTAGATAGTGCAATTTTTCTAACCACACTTTGAAAATGCCTCCTTTAACTTTTATGATGAGATTTCTGTCCGTTTTAGTAAAACAAAGAAAGATATTGCTTTACTTTATTGTAGTATGTCTGTCCAGGATGTAATTATCAATTCAGTTCTGCTGATTCTTAAGGTAATATGAAACTGAGTTCAGAATACAAGTGTCACTGGTAATGTTTTCTTTGTAAATGAAACAGCAAAAAGGATAGAATCAATAGTACCACATTTTATTTTGTTATACTTTTGTATTCACATGTTTTAGAAAAGTGGGTTGTGGAGGTCAAACAGGCAGTCGCTCCATGTGAAACACTGGTTCTCAGCTGCATCCGGTTAGACTGGAAGCCGACCCCAACATAGTTGGGAAAAGGCTAAGCAGATGATGATGTTTTAGAAAAGTATAAACCTAGATGACTAGACAATAAAAATTGGTACTGTAAAAAATAAAATAGGTCCTCTGCAGTATTTTGAATTTCCATTAATTTTCTGAAATATTGAAATAAACTAAACATACACAGATACAATCCATGTTTGTCAAAACAAATATTATAAAGAGAGAACCACACTAACATGTTTTGCAACATGAATCTGGAATTACATCACCCTTTTACAGTTATTTTATGCAAATGAATAGGTAGTAAATGTTCTTAATAAATTATGTTTGTTATGTGTTAAAATAATTTAATTTGATATTTTTCTTTTACCTCAACCTACACTTGTAATGATAATGATCAATATTTTTTGTCATTTGAACATCTTTGATAGTCGTTACGGGTAGTTAGAAGCCAAAAAGTCTGACAACCAGTCTGACCAGTGGGAATCAGGTTGCCCAAGTAACTGGGTTGTGGAAGTCAGACAAGCAGTTGCTCCATATAAAACTACCCCAACATAGTTGTGAAAAGGCTCAACAACCTGGGTAACTGTGTTGAGGAGGGCAACTTGGTACCCATTGGTAAGACTGGTTATCAGACTTTCTGGTTTCTGACTACGCAACAACTGATAAAATGGTGAAATGAGAGCTGACAAAGTAATATGAGTTAATTTTATTTAATTAAGCTATACTTATAACAATAATTCCTCAGGTAAAGTAGCCACAGATAACTGCACGCTATCAGACCTGCAGCTGAAGCCGAACCTCAAGATAATGATGATGGGCTCACTGGAGGAGGCAATAGCCGGGGCACAGACCAAGCCCGATGTGGGTGATGAGGTGGTCAACGACCTGGATATTGAGGAAGAAGAGGTTGATGTGGAGAATCAGGAGGTATGCCACATTATAGTTATCCCATTTTTTAGGGTTATGCAACCAAAGGGACAAATGGGACCATATGACCAAGACTTCTCTACTTATCCGTCCTTCTTTTACTAGGTTATATCTCATGAACCATCATAGTTACCCAGTTGAAATTTTCACAGTTGAAGTAAGTATTATTGCCTCTATAACAAAAAAAATACTGAAAACAATAACTAAATAAATATTGTAGGATACTGCCATACAACAAATGTGACTGTGTGAATCAACAATGTCTATGAATGCTCGTGTAATAGAGTCCGAGTCGCAGAGATAAATATTCAAAAAAAATGAATATTTTGTAATAACAGCATTTAATAATTTTACAATATTCCTTATTCCAGATCTACCTAGCTAAGATAAACAAGCGCGTGCGCGACTATAAGATCAACGTGCTGAACGAGCCGCGCGATGGCAAGAAGCTGCTCGTGCTAGATATCGATTACACGCTGTTCGATCACCGCTCTGTTGCTGAAACAGGTAATAATAATAAATTAGAAGGAATGTAATTCATATTTGTTTCATGTCCGAAGCAAGAATAGCGTAATTTTAGGAATAAGAAACTAGTCGTAAGTCAAGTCCGGCCAAGTGCGAGTTCGACGAGTTAAGTTGCACATTATTTCTAATAGATGGCGCTACTAGTAACAATTATTTCATGTCTAGCTATTTCTATGCACCTTTCGAGTCGCCTGGCAGATACTTCTGCTTACTCAAATCGCCTGGCAATTTTTTTCCATGATTACCAATAAATAAACTATATTCTATTAAATTTTGAAGCTTACAGAAGGAAGTTTTTTTTTCGTAATAATTTTACATTTTGAAAAATAAAATGCATGATGATGTGCAGGGCTGAGGCCTGCCAGGTCTTTGCTGTTGGCCTTGGTGTACTATGACTCATCACTTCACAAACTAGCCTTACAGGCCGACCGTTAGTCGGAGGGTTCACTAGCTCTCAGGTTATTATTTCAATACCACAAATAAATAATCATATAACTTCCCAAAATTCCAGGCTACGAGCTGATGCGTCCGTATCTCCATGAGTTCCTCACATCAGCGTATGAAGACTATGACATAGTGATCTGGTCAGCCACTGGCATGAAGTGGATCGAGGAGAAGATGAGGCTGCTCGGAGTCTCCACCCACCAGGACTATAAGATCATGTTCTATTTAGACTACCTCGCTATGATCACTGTTCATACCGCCAAGTATGGGACTATAGATGTGAGTTTCTTATTTTATTTTAAATGTATGATTTGAAAAATGTTAGTTACTCTACCTATAACCACTATAACTCAGGAACAGCTGAATCTAATTGGCTGAAAAACCAGGAGACGGACATAACACATTTTATCCCCTTCTGGGTTTGGAAGGAATAATATTATGACTGTGAAAAATAATTATAATAATGAGCTACCGTCAGCAGTTTTAAACAAAGTCGCTTCCCGCGTCTGTATGCTTAAACCTTTAAAACTACGCAACGGATTTTGATGCGTTTTTTTTAACCCTTTAACCGCCAGAGTCGGATTTATCCGACAAACGAATTCAGGCTTATTCCGCCAGAGTCTGATTTTTCCGACAAAAAACCCTGTGTTTTTTTTATTTCAATTTCTGAACGTATTACGATGTTTAAGCCTAAAAAACATTTTTTTTTCGAATGTTAAATTCCACGTGCCTGGCGCTGGGGGCACGCCAACTGAAAAAAGCTTGGCGGTTAAAGGGTTAATAGATAAAGTGATTCAAGGGGAAGGTTTTTGTATTTAGTTTACTAGCAGTCCCTCGCGGGTCCACCCGGGTCCCGAAGGATATACTTCAATCATTTTATGCTGTCCTGCTACATAGCAGTATCATCGACACTCAATTATTAGTATGCTAATGTAAAATATGTTGTCCTGCTACAATAATAAATACGTCAGCATTGCACCCATGCGAAGCCGGGGCGGGTCGCTAGTATTCTATAAATAAAATATTTTCTAGAAATAATATAAATGTCCATATAAGTACATTCAAACAAAGAAAATTCTTTCAGTTTTATAGTATTAGTACTTGTCATTTAAGCCATTATTCAATAATTTTCTAATTATAACTTCATTTGTCTTACAGGTAAAACCATTAGGCGTAATTTGGGGCAAATATCCCCAATACAGTTCGAAAAACACGATAATGTTCGACGATATTAGGCGAAACTTCATAATGAATCCGAAAAGCGGCCTTAAAATACGACCCTTCAGGCAGGCCCATCTCAACAGGGACAGGGATCGCGAACTATTACACTTATCTACCTACCTTAGGGACATAGCCCAGTATTGCGAAGATTTCGACCTTCTCAACCATAAAAAGTGGGAAAAATACAAGCCGGACAAAAATAGGACTCAAACAGCAGGTAGCAAGAGGAAAGCAGAGGACAGCACCCCCTCAACCCCCAAAGAATGACGGTAAACAGAGGGACGAATCGCCTTAATCGCTTATAAGACTGCAGAATGCTAACTAGACTTAAATATTCGATAGTCAATATTAAAAATGTTTTCAAAAAACAATAATTTTAATTAAAATCGTATTAAGGCGATTTGCGTTTAGTTTCTGATTCCGTTTACAGCGGGATTCATGTCGAATTTGTGTTGCTATTTAAAAAATATATTATTGATATTATCTAGAACAAATAATGATTAATTTTGAGACTAATTACTTTAGTTTCGATTATGGCGCTAGTGGCTATTATAGATAATATATATTTTTTAGCTCTCAATCATTTTTAATTCTCATTTTTTACGCTTGGCAATACAGAAGTGCACAGATAAAATATGGCTTAGGTATTAATAGTCTGTGGAGTTAGATATATTTAGATAGTTTGTGCCAATGTTGTGCAAAATTATGAAAAAGAAAATGTAGAATATATACAATTGTAGTTGACACCAGAATTAGGGGAATTTAATTAATATTTTACAATAACCAATGTGAAAAATCACTTGCTGGGTTGAACATATTGAAATGCATATTATCATATGTATTACTTTAACTAATTCGTCGTCACAGCCGAAAAACATTCACTGCTGGATCGTTGCCTCCCCCAAACTGGGGAGATTTACCCATACTCCCTGCCCTGCGTGTTAGTGAGCGCAGTGTGGGAACATTTTAGCTTCGGAGATGCTGCTGCCCATCTCCGAGCAAGGCATTTAATATTCCACTTGGTACTGTGGTGGTTATACCGCCACCAGTCGGTCGCTAGAGCCTCGTCCGTTTTTCAGCAGGGTGTACCACGGGCAAGTGAGGTTGGCAATTGGGGCAGGACAATGTTAGTTTGCCGATTAGTCTCCTTTAATTAATTAATAATTTTCTGAATTCTGGTGTCACAACAGATCCGTTAGATGTTAAAGTTTTTAATCATGACATTGAAAATGACACAGGTATCATATTGTTGCATTTAATGCCTTTACAAAAGTCTATGGATACTCAATATCCTTGTCTTTTATAGACTTAGTTCAGCCGTTTTGCAGATTCCATTTATGATAATAAAAAGTTGAAAATTCAGGAATATAAATTAAAATTATTATGTATGAAATTACTTCCATTAAAATTCAGGGTTTAAATAAATATGTTATAGTCACATAAACCGTTTAAATTTTCCAATAATGCATTTTATTATAATATGGCTCCAATTCTTTCCTTTGATAATATAAACTATTCAGTAATATGGACATTCAAACAAGAGGACTTTATTTCTCCATGAATAATTGTTGCACAGATAACATATAAGTCTACTTAGCTTCATAAATAGACAATTAATATATAAACTTAGCTCGAATAAACATTGGTGCTTAAAAGTATTAAAAAACGACGAAATAGATATATAAAACTTGTTACGCCATTTTGTATCTTATGTCCTTGTATAAATAAAGTCTTTTGGAGCCTTAAAACTTAATGGTAATGCCTTTAATTTTTCATAAAATAATAATTATTCTCTTAATTACATCGACATGTTTAAAATTCTGTTTATTAATTTTTATATTATTGTGGTCAATAACGGCCGGATAGAATGTCTAAGTAACTTCAAAATTAAGCAATGTTTGAGTGTTTGGAGTTTAATTTAAAATTTTGGGTTTTGTAATAGTGTCAATTTTTGCTTCCACTAGTGATTTCGAAACGACTTCATAAATTTTCTCAAAGTCTTGTCCAAAAAATTAAAAATGTCCATCCCAAGTGCGTTCAGGTAGTCATGTTTATATTTTACAAAATAAGTCATATATATAGTTAGATATTGTCCATTTTATTAAGTCTTTAAGTCTAGGCCATGTATATCCGTTGTACATTACTGCTACATGGCCCATGTCTAATTAGGTTATTATATTTTTAATTTATAAAATAAAATATTTGAAAAATACATGCTGTTTTTTATTAACACTCTTGCATGAATGTATTAAGGGAACTACTTCCCGCACTCGGATAAAAAGTAGGCTATTAGTTAACCAATGCATAAGCTATATTACTGTAAAGTTTCATCAAAATCTGTTCAGTAGTTTCTGCGTAAGTGGGTGTCAAACGGCAAGGTGTATTTTCTGGTGTTTGCTTTTTTTTGCAATAGTTAGCTGGTCCAAAAACCTTGATTAAAGTTTTATCAAAATCTGTTCAGTAATTTTGGCGGTAGAGTTATAAAGATTGAATTATATTGACATTTCTAATGTTTGCATCTTTTTGCAGTATTTAGCTGGCATAAAAACCTTGGTTAAAAAGTTTATAGTTTTTAATACTATTAAACCGTGATGCAGACCAGCTGGTAGGTAATAAAATAGCCGTTTGCTCCCGTAATTAATCGACAATTAAAATCCTATAATACTAACAAATTGATCTATAAGCGTGGAGGAAAACATCTTGTTGCGACCCATTTTTCTAGGAACAGGCATTACTACATATCTTAATTTTACGCAACGTTTCTGGAATGTTGGAAAAAAATCTTGTAGTTTCAAAAATGTTTAGAAAGCAAATAGCCTGGAAACCAATGATTTTCAATATCAAAAAGCATTTATTCAAAGTAGGCTGAAAATCAGCACTTTTTGAAGGTCAAGTTTACAAAAGACAGCCCCGAAAATGCCCGCCCTTCACCACTTCCTATGTGTTTTGGCTGGGAAGAAGAAATGAAAATACCTATTGTAACCGATATAAATCTCTACTGTCGAGTCTCTTCAAATAAAATTTGAGAACCTCCTTCTTTATGAATCGGTTAAAAAGAAGAGCAATTGAATAAATTAGTTATTAAGTAAGTAAATAGATATAGTTAAGTAATTCTTTATATTCGAACTCTTTTTGTAGAAGCTGGGTTGCGCGAATCTTAAAATGATGCTTGGTGCCCTTTAGGACCAAAATAAGCTGGGACTCTGGGCTTGTTCTACTCAGCACCAGTGGAAAAGATCATTATGATTTCCCATATTTTTGTCCCATTATTTTCATGTAAAAAAGATTTATTTTCCGTTTTTTTTGCATCTTTGTGTTTTATGGTTTAAATGCATGAATAGCAAATAAAATATGAGTACATACACATCGATGACCTAGCAACGTTCAAAGGACATGTAGAAGGTCACGTTTCAATTCAAATTCAATAAATCAACTGCCACAAATAATTAGGCTACCTATTTTATAACAGGAAAAAACATTTGCAAAATAAACATAACAATGAGGATATTAGCGTTCATATGGACGCACATAAATACAGTAGCCATTTTAATTGATGACGTCATTCAAATATGTTCCTGGTATGTTGTTAATAAAGTGGGAAATCTGAAGTACCAGATTTAAAGGAAGCTGGAGATGTAGGAAGGGGTGAGCGTCATCTCTATACATATAAAAATCAAAGTCCTGACTCATCGACGCAGGGACCAAAACCGTGAACCTATACTTTTGCACAGAGGTTCATCTTAAGACTCTGAAGCGAGATAAGAAAGGATTTCCCGAAATTCCAAAGGGAATGGAAAAAACGGGGTTTTAAGTTTAACGCGGGCGAAGCTGATGGCAGAAGCTAGTAGTTGAGACATAAAACGAACATGATACACCTAATTGTCGATCTCAAACCTAGTAATCATAAGAGTCTAACCTTATCGGGGTTTTGATATTACGAATTTATCGCGGTCCTCGAGGCTGGAACGCGAAGGGTTCCATTTGCGGAGGAACATGAATAGATTTTAGCTAGTATGTAAAACTCTGACAGTTTCTCCTAAGTTTTGTGGATTGTTTGTATCGGTAGGCAAGGTGTTGCGGTACTACCACAACTTTATACAATGGCTCTTTCTCCCTACTGCCTGTTGGAGCCATGTCTCCGCTTTCCTACAAGGTAAAGTAACGAAGAAGAAAATCAGAATGAGCTGTTGAAACCGCCGTTCGAAAATTAGTTTTCCCGACATCATTCTGGTATGCGGCAGACCAATAATACAACTTTAATTGCAAAATAAAATATGTTTCAGTTATATTTTCCTTCCTTGTTTTGTTTGAGTCACTGTTTCACTGTTTGTCAATGTGTGAGTGCAATGATAAAGTGTTTATATAGTTCTGTATGGCGGTGAAGACCCGCTAGTCTGACTGAAACTCAGTATCAATCAATACGTTATTCTAAGCACGGATTTATTACTACCAGTAATAGAAACTATTAATAATTGAGTGATAACAGCAAAACGTGTAAATAACAGTCTTAAAATGTGTAAACAAAACTTAAGTGTATAAAAAGAAAATTGAATTTATTCTGTTTATCATCAAGGTCCAAAAATAGAAGAACAATGCCGGATAAAAACAACGAAACAATTGAGGACCCAGAAAGGAATCCCAAAATCCAACATGGCTGCTGTTTGGTCACGTTTTTCCGATCTTTATGTTCTAAAAAGAGAGGTTGTGACTTTAATGACGAAAATAATGACGATGATTGGGGAGGAATTCGAACGGGAGAACACTTCCACGTGACTTATACTGAGGGTCTGGAATCTGACGCTGGGAAGGACAACTTGGGTATGCAAGACGACTGTGAAAACCACGGCACTAATGATAACCAGGATTCAAGTTGCAAACCAGACGAGAACCAAGAGTCAACCGGTCACCAAGACTCCGGTAACCAACACTCAACTGGTAACCAAGACTCAGACGGGAAAGACAGTTCGGGTGTTGAGCACGACTCAAACGCTCAGCATAGCTCAAATGGACATCACGATGCTAATATTGGACATCAAAACTCCACTGGACACCAGGATTCAAATGGGCATCAAACGTGTGAAGTAAAAAGTGACAGCAAAAATCATGACTCAAGTCCTCATCACGTCTCGTCTACCCATCATGAGTCGCCGACTCATCACGTCTCATCTACCCATCACGAGTCATTCACTCACCACGTCTCATCAACCCATCATGAGTCACCCACTCATCATGTCTCATCTACCCATCATGAGCCGCCTACTCATTACGTCTCAAGTTCTCATCACGAGTCTACTCACTTCTCGAGTCACCACGATACTGGCAGTTCAAGCCATTTTAGCGGGGGTGACCATGGAGGATTCAGTGATGGTGGATTTGACTCCGGTGGAGGTGGCTGTGATTATTAATTTATGTGTTTTGTTTATAGGTATTTAAGATATACGTTATATTTTAAATAAGTAGATACCTTTAGCAAAGGAGGACGTTTGTTATAGGTATTTTTTGTATTATTTTATATATGTTTTCATTACTTTGTTGGGCTAAGATTAAGGGCTCTTGACGGCCCTTGGTATTTTTGTTTAAAAAATATTTTATTCCATAAATGATATAATAATGTTTTTATAAGATAATACCTTATTCTCTTCCTATTATATTAAGATTATATTTAGCAACTTTTTTTATTTAAATTACCTATTGGCCTATTGGACATTAAATCAAAGCGTTATGCACACATCTACCACAATCGGTCTTCTTCAATAGATTTTCAACCTTATCATAATAGTGGAAGGTGAATGTTGGTCTGGCAAAATAACACCTGCTGTCGCCTGTATCTAAACGTAGCTAAGGTACCTACCTCTGTGAAGTACATAGATATGTAGGTTTTTTTCTTAATATAAATTGAATGAATGGGTTTACCTAGTGAATCATTATAACTTCAAAGAAAATGTATTAAATAGGTACTTAAGTACCTACCTACGTCATCAATTTTATAATTATAGAAATACAAGTGTGTAAGTACCTAACTATATGTTTAGCTATAAGTACCTGTTATATTTCATTAAATGACTTCATCCATTGAATTCAAAATGTGCTAAGTACTGTTGTTTTATTAGAAAACTAAAACCGGCCAAGTGCGAGTTGGACTCGCGCACGAGTTTGGGTTCCGTACCATTATAAATTATCTACGTAAAATGAACGTATCTACTTATTACCTACAATACAACTAGCCAAAATACAAACAGTTTTCGGCAACAAAAAATAATTATGTTTTTCAAACAAATATATGAATAACAAAGTTAAATATTTGCGGTTTTACACGTTTATTGTGTGGAATTTAATATTTTAAATAACTTAATTTTTTTTAATATTTTTTTTTGTATTTGTTGTTATAGCGGCAATGGAAATACATCATTTTTGTGAATATTTCAGCTTTCTAGCAATCACGGTTTATGAGATACAGCCTGGAGACAGACAGACAGCGGAAGCTTAGTAATAATAGGGTCCCGTTTTATCCTTTGGGTACGGAACCCTAAAAATGAAAATAAGAAAGTTGGGAATACAAAAATAAATCGACTGACACACTGTTGATTTTAATTTGTATAATCGCCTAGCTTCCGCCAGCGGTTTCACCCGTTTTCCCGTGGGAACCACTGCGCGCACCCGGATAAAAAGTAGCCTACAGCCTTCCGCGATAAATGGGCTATCTAACACTGAAAGAATTTTTCAAATCGGACCAGTAGTTCCTGAGATTAGCGCGTTCAAACAAACAAACAATCAAACTCTTCAGCTTTATAATAGTAGTATAGATTGATTGGTTTAGCAGAGTCCCGATTTATTCCCCAACTATACTCAGTATTTAATATAATGCTAGGTAGGTAGATACTAATATTATAAAGCTGAAGAGTTCGTTTATTGTTTATTAAACGCGCTAATCTCAAAAATTACTGGTCCGATTTGAAAAACTATTTCAGTGTGAGATAACCTTTAACGAGGAAGGCTATAGGCTACTTTTTATCCGGGTGCGCGGAGTAGTTCCCACGGGGCGCGGGTGAAACCACTCCCGCTAGAGGAAGCTAGACATTAATAATATCATTCAAAACTGGGGCCCACAGTTTTTGCACAACAACAACGAATAATAATGTAAGTAACCTTGATTTTGACATTTAGCTAACAGTGTTGCAAGCGTAGTTTTTCAATTACCACATTTTCCCAATTAACAATACATTAGCAACCAGTTAGTCAAACTGGCTTAATTATACCAAATTAAATAATTAGCTGCATTGTGTTACGCAAAATACATTCCATAGCTGTAACATCATTCGGAAGGAATAAAAATATAATTTGGTTTCACCTATACATTATTTCTTATTACATTATAATATCTTTTAAATTATATAAAAATATTGTATACGTATTTTTCGTTTTTCATTTAAACAAATAATTACGGAGGTATAGACCGTTGAAATTGCGCATGATATCTCGCCTATGTATGTCCTGTCCACTCCGGAACTACTCATTTTTTTTGTTATTATTTCTAGATTAAAAAAAAAACAAAAAAAACGTGTCCAATATTTTGCGATAAATCTAAATTACGAACTAAATGGATTTGCTGATTTTTTACCCTGTCATCTAACTTATTATCCATTTTCTATTCCAGTTACTTAATATTGCCAATTCTTCATATAACCACATAGAGTTCTAGGTATATTAAATAAAAAATAAAATATATTCATCTAATAATTAATAAATCCGAAAAATCAGTTTTGTTTTAACGTACTTCCAAAAATCATTCAAATCCTTAATAAAAATTAATTCCTTAAACTAAGTTGTTCTGTATTAAAACGCATTTATTTTGCTAGGTCATATATCTAGTACCTATTTAGTAATACAATAATGTCTTACATATCGACTTGTTACAAGATACAAAAATTCTCCTTCGCAGTTGGTAAAACAGAAACCTCACTGCGAATATGAGTCATACAGTTTCGCAGTTAGCGATTACCCGAGAGTCGACGGCCCCTGTGTGTGCGTGCCATCGGCCGCGATAACTTGTTTAAACAGTGCCGTGGCTATTCTCGTACAGTGTTATTGTAACCGAGCATCGGACAATACGTTAACAAAAAACCTTAAATGAAAATACGTGTTTATTGTAACCTTTAAGAACAAGTGACATTGCAAGCAAGTTTTAGAGACTACTTAAAAAAAAATCAAGTGTTTAATCAGTGATAAATAACGAAAAAGATAAAGTTTACAATAATAACTCTCAATCGTATGAGTGAACTGCGAGGATACAGATATTCGTGTCCCAGATAACATAGTAAAAGTGGATTGCGTTCAGATATTGGCAGGATATTTCCAGAGATTACGTCATGCGTCGGGAGTGGTTCACAGATGTAAACTAAGCTAAGTGAGTGCTCTGAAAGGACAATGTCTCACGTGATATCTGCGCAGCCATCAGCCACTTCGCCGTATCAGCCGACGGCTGTACAAGAGGGCAATGGGGCGGCTGATAACACGCCGAGGGTACACAGGATAGACAGTGAACCAACACAGGAGGACTGCTGCCTCAATCCAAGCGGAAGAAAAGGATGCTGTCGGCTACTATGCACTCCTTTGTTTATGTGCTACAGCGTCCTAGCAGCGTGCACAGACAGCTGCTGCAACAGCTGTGCTGACTGCCTAAATGACTGCTGCGAAGATAAACCCAGAGAGAGGAATCAAAGGAACTACAAAAGTAGATACAACAATTCTGGTTATAGTGAACCTGATCAATATTTTGTGAATGATGATTACTACGATTCGGGGTCGCAACCCTTGAGTAGCAATCAGGATTTAGAAACAGGATTTGGAAATTCAAGCGGCAATCAGGATATGGGAACTCATAATTTAAGCAGTCATCACGATTCAGGAACTCATCACTCAAGCCGGGATCAGGATTCGGAAACTCATCATTCAAGTGGCCATCACGATTCGGGAACTCATCACTCGAGCAGTCATCACGATTCGGGAACTCATCACTCGAGCAGTCATCACGATTCGGGAACTCATCACTCCAGTAGTCATCACGATACTTGCCACTCTAGTGGTGGAGGGTTTGACTCTGGGGGTGGGGGTGACTCAGGAGGGGGAGACACAGGGGGAGGCTGTGACTCGGGGGGAGGCGGTGACTCGGGGGGAGGCGGTGACTCGGGGGGAGGCGGTGACTCGGGGGGAGGTGACACAGGGGGAGGCTGTGACTGATGGGGAGGNTCATCACGATACTTGCCACTCTAGTGGTGGAGGGTTTGACTCTGGGGGTGGGGGTGACTCAGGAGGGGGAGACACAGGGGGAGGCTGTGACTCGGGGGGAGGCGGTGACTCGGGGGGAGGCGGTGACTCGGGGGGAGGCGGTGACTCGGGGGGAGGTGACACAGGGGGAGGCTGTGACTGATGGGGAGGTTGCGATTCGGGTAGCGGTTGCGATGATTAATACTATTGATCTATTTTTATATAAGATACTAGCTTCCGCCAGCGGTTTCACCCGCGTCCCGCAAGAACTACTCCGCGCACTTGGATAAAAAGTAGCCTATACTATAGCCTTCCTCGATAAATGGGCTATCTAACCCTGGAAGAATTTTTCAAATCGGGCCAGGTCTGAGATTAGCGCGTTCAACCAAACAATAAACTCTTCAGCTTTATAATATTTTTAAGATTATAAGATATTTTTTCGCTTGATGTATTTTATAAAAATGTATACCTACTGTTTCTAAAAATGTAAATTTTATGTATCTAATGTATAAGCGTATGCCTTATGATATAAAGATGATAAAGCTTTAAGCGCCTCGTTTCTGAGTTAATAATCGTCATTTTTTTATATTAGGTATAACATGTTATTAAAATGGTGCTACATAGTTTATTTTATTGATGGCAGATAAATATCTATTAAGTAACAAAATATACAGTCAACAGCAAGTCAGTGTACCCAAATCTGTCAAAGTTTACCAATTAATCTTCCACTATTGTAATAAGGTTGAAAATCAATCGCAGAAATTTGACAGACTTGGGTACACTGACTGGCTGTCGACTGTATTGAGCATTTTAGAAAAACCGTTTTATGTGCTTATAGAACGGCAGACTTTACGAAAGATGTGGCTTTAAAACATGATACCACGGGCCTTTGAGGTTATCAAACTTGGAATTTTTGTAGTACTAAGGTATCTATTTTTTTGTTTTTCTTATCGAACGAAAATGACGGTATGAATACTTATTCCTAATGGACTTAAAATATTTAGATTTTACTTATTTAACATAAATGCTTTTCATGTATGAGCAATACTTTATAATGTTATAAGTACTTAAATGTTGCAAAATTTTAACTAAGTATGTATATAGTTTTTGATGCATTTTTACTTTTATATACCTACTTATATTTATATACTTATCTAAATATACGTACCTACCTAAACAGGGATTTAAGTGTATTGTCTGTCTATTTTTTTGTATTTAAAATTGTTAACAACCCACAAAAAAATTTAGACTTAAAATAATTTGTATGTTACCTACTTACTTATATAAAATGATGATTAGTATGTTTATACTGTCGCGTGTAGGTGTGGAATATGGTCAAAAATGAAATTCCACATAGCTCAACAAATTATTTA
>NWSH02000081.1:10389949-10407729 GCA_002382865.2 Heliothis virescens
CTAGCCGTTTTCCCGCGGTTTCACTCGCATCCCGTGGGAATTACTGCCCGTACCCGGATAAAATATAGCCTATGTCACTCGTGGATAATGTAGCTTTCGAATGGTGAAAGAATTTTTAAAATCGGTCCAGTAGTTTTTGAGCCTATTCATTACAACCAAACAAACATACAAACAAAGTTTTCCTCTTTATAGTATTAGTATAGATTGATAAACTAAGTACTTTTGATATTTAACTTGTTGTTAATTACAATATTTACCACTAAAGCCATTAATTATTGTGATAAAAAAATATGTTGAAGCCAATTCTGGTAAATATGTAAAATGTTATAATATTAATTAATAATAAAATGTTTTTTTTTTAATATTTTTCTTCCTTGGATTTTTATAACATAGGTACCTATTTTGAATATTTTTTTGTAGTACTTAGGCCCTACCTAGACGATCAATTAAATTGCGTAATATTAAGTAAAATAATATTTTCTAAAAATCAATAAGCAGCTTTCAATATTAAATCTATGTATGGTCAATATAGAACAATTCGTAACAATTCGCAATTTTATTGATCTTCTAGGCTGCGTTGGGTATTAATCTATACTAATATAATAAACTGAAGAGATTGTTTGTTTGAACGCGCTAACCTCAGGAAGCACTGGTCCGATTTGAAAAAATCTTTCAGTGTCGGATACTTAACCCATTTATCGAGGAAGGCTATAGGCTACTTTTTATCCGGGTGCGCCGAGTAGTTCCCACGGGACGCGGGTGAAGCCGCTGGCAGAAGCTAGTAATTACATGAAATTATGTGCCATAATTATTATTTTTATACCTAAAGGTGATTTACTTCTGAGTTAGTTTCTACCTGTGGTAGAAGTAAAACAAAGCCATGACTTGTTGCATTTGTTTTAGGTAACATTAACAGAATATATTTTCATAATTGTTGAAATGTTGTAGGTAGAATTAAATTTAAAAAATGAAAAGGCCTTATAGGTAGTGTCCTAAAAATGTTATTAGCATGTAAGCTTTACATCTATGTATTTTTTTTATATTTAAAAGAAAGCAAAGTAGTTATAGACATGCAGCTATACAAAATTAAGCTTTGTTACAAATATGATCTATGGTTTCAAAAAAAATAGTATTACCTATAAGGATTACAAGTTCCTGTAAACTCCTTCAATTGAAACTAATTAAAGTAGTTTGCTATTTTTATCAATGAAATGTTTGCGGTCAGTAAAATGTCCCCACATTGCACACTCAAAATAGCTGGGTTTCACAAAAGTATGGTGTAATTTAGCTGAATGTCCTTAAAATATAATGCCGTCTCTATTAATCTTCAATTGAATGAGACAGCATGATGTTATTTTTGAGATTTATCGCTAAAGTAAAACCAATGAGTAAAACTAAAAGAATGATGAAAATTTTAACAAAGAAGTTAGGTAACCTAGCCACCAAATACTATATAGTTACCTACTATGTAAACCTCGCTAGGACAAAAATAGAAAATTCAGAGGCGAACCGCTACGGCCTAACCCAGACCAAACCAATTAACAATAATAAATTAAAATATTGTGCAATTACATTTTTTGTGGCTTTAAAATCATTGCGCAATTTTATTAACTGTCTAGGGAGCGACAAAATGTACAATGTTCTAACGTCCATTCGATTGTTGTTAATTGTTACAAATGGTGCTTATTTTGATAATTTGTACAACTAAAACGTACGTAATGACGATAAGTATTAGGTAGTTCTCCATTTATAAAGTGTTACCTACATATTTACTCTTGTACTTATATTATTCGAAATATACCTACCTGTTTAATGTTAATAAAATTGTTTAATTATTTTTTTCCCTCAGGTTTTCTTTAGCACCTGTAGTAGTCTTAAGGTAGTTGTTAATTAACCCCACTCTTTCTCGTTATCGCAAACAAAAACTACTGAATGGATGTTGATGAAACTTCTATATTTTTTATAGATATTTTTATCCAGGTGCGGGAAGTAAGTAGCTTAGGAGGCGGGTAAAACTTCTGGTGGAAGGTAGATATTGATGATGGCGTCCTAGCCGATTGCCGGCCACGGCGGCTGTTCTCATACAAGGAGATCAGCCAGCTGCGCAGGACATTATAGTGCACAAGCATTTGTGCAAACACAGGTGCACTCCCTATTCCCTCACTCTCATAACCCGATGGGACGGACGGCAATCCAACACGACCGGTGAGAGATCAGGCGCAGGACCGACATTAACGTGCTCTCCGATGCACGGGTGTATCAATCACCAACTTCCAACCTTCGGCTGCTTTGTGAAAGTTTCTAAAACCCACAAAGCAATTTCGGCCCGTCCCAGGAATCGAACCCGAGACCTCGTGCACAGCAGTCGGCTATGCGACCACTAGACCAACGAGGCAGGTAGATATTACTGGAAACTCTACAGGTGTAGATATTAAAGGAAACACAGTAATATTTTTAACATTTTAATCACACCGATCACAATACACTTAAAATGACTAGAATATAGAACAATAAAATAGTTGAAATTGCTCATTTAAAGAGTATTTACGATAGACATAGAATTTAACGATATCTTTCATGCAATCGAGTTACGTAAGCGATGTCTCGGATCCTTCGAGATAATTTTTCAGCATAAAGTATACTTAGTTAGAAATTTGATATTGAGGAAATTCCAAGCTTATCAAGTAATTTATCAAATTACCTCCGATAAAATTATGTAACACATCAAAGATAAAACTGCACGCGCCAAATAACGTCTAGGTACTGAATTTGATCTGAGAACCAGTGGCGTAGCAACGAAGGGGCTAGCCGGGGCCCCCAAGCTCAAGGGACCCCTGACCCGACTTTGCAAACATTTCGCGCGCGTTCTCTACTTACTTCCTGTTCTTCTTTTTACTTAGAAAACTAAAAAAAAGCTCGCTCTGTTCGCGCATGTTACATTTTTCTATTTTCCCCGAAGCCCGCGGTTACCTAACTACGCCACTTTTTCGGGAAGCCGGTTGAAAGGGTATACTATATAAGTTATCAAAAATGCTGCTTCTATCTGAGTAATAGGATTTAAAAACATTCGCATACGTAACTCGAGAACATAGGAAGCAATGCTCCTTATAAAAAGTCGATTGATTTCCTGCCCATAGACCTGATTAACTGGATTCTTTATAGTAGAATAAGGCTGACTATTCGTCACAAAAGCGTAGGTTAAACGCTTAAAAAAAGTGTGTCTGTCTTTCATCTTTAAATTGACCCAATTGACATAGTTTCATGACCAATTCAAGTCTTAAATTCCAATATCAGTGGCTTGAATAAGTCGACTTTCTATAGGAGTCTAAATTACAACAAGAACGACTAAAAACGACTAAACTATACACGACAGCACAGCTTCAGTGAAATAACGCGAAGAGAGATGTGATATATTTCCTATAAATATACAAACAATATTACTTCTTTTTTTAAATATAAAACAATTCGGTATTTTGGCAAAATATGCTCCTAATACTTAATAGATGCAATAAATGATTTTTGTTGTAGACCTCTTCAAAAAGCTGGATGGTATCATGAGTATACTTAATTCGGGTTTTGGAAGCTTATTTTTGACATTACAAAGTTTGATTAAACTTTGTTAAAATACTAAATTACAAATTTAACCACATCCCATTCTTTTTTATATAGAATGACCTTTTTTTTATATCGATGGGAAATCATCAGTATGACCCTCCCGCTGTGGGTGACAGCGGAAGGGAGTGTCAGACTTTTACTGACTAAAACCTACCGTGTTCCTTCGGGAGCCCTTTGTGTGCCAGGGCCGCGGTAACTCTTTCGAACAACCCGCAGCCCCGACGGGCTCTGGCCCTCGTGGGCCCCGCAGTTATATATAAACGGCCTTGGTATGTAAGTAGGTATCTACATTGTTAGCCAGCGTTCCAGCCCCATAATTATATTAGCTCAACATATAACTCGTTTCTGTTGGTTGGTTATATATATGTTAGATATATAAATATATATCGTTTTTTACATTCCAAAATAAAGATACAGTAGCTAGGTGCTTATAACATGAGAATATAATAAGTTGTATATTGTTATACTTAATTCATCGTTTTTTTGCTGCAGTTAACTAAAAACTCGGATTTATACATAAATTTTCTGTGGGTAAACTTAAAAATGAGTTTTGTTATAACATTTTTTTTTGCCATAACCTGTAGGTACTAATATGTTGATAATTTTCAAATGTCTGTTTTTTTATTCAGACTTACACATATATATTTTTCCGATAAATTCCGATTTTATTCCAAAATGGACGACGCGATTTTATTGAGGCCTACAACGCTACACAACAATTCTCTATCTAAGAATGTTATACAACATTGATATAATTATAATCTCTCCAGTTTGGTGTTCTTTTATTTGTATTATCGTTTACGACACCTAGATTTTAAATATTTATCGATATATTTGCTTAAGTACAGACGACAGTAGGTCAACCTAACCGAATCTGTCAAATTTTACCATCATCTTCCTGCCATGTTCCCAATTTTATTTGGTAAAATCTGTCAAATTTTACCAATCGAACATTAACCTTCCACTATTGCGATAAGGTTGAAAATCTATTGAAGAAATTTGACAGATTGTGGTAGGTTGATGTGATGGCGTCTATACGTACCTACTAAATAGTTTAATAACAGTAATTAATTGTTATTTTCTTTAGTTTACGTTTATAATTATAAATATACTTAGTTAATTATGAATGTATTCAAAAATATCGAATTTACAAACCGATGCCTGTAATATCTAAAACATATTGAAAATTACATTTCTTCTTCTTCTTTGGTGACCATTCTCTCAAAATAGACTAGTAGGTAATTAAATTCAATAAATATGAAAACACGGCGATATAATTCAATACAATATAAATAGTAGGTATATGTCTGTCTTTTCTAACGCCTACAACAAATATAAGACTATAGTTTTCACCCGGAGACGGCCGATATTAAACTAATACTTTTATACATATACATGTGTTTTTTGCAACTAAGTACTAAATCTTTGGCAAGTTTAGCTTATTTATTGCTTTTATCTAATCGCTATGCCTTTTTTGTTATTCTGTATAGATAGAAATTACACCTAGAAGCTGTAAATAATAGCAATATACGTATCTATGGTGTGACGAGAGTTAACAAACTACAAAATATTGTGTATATGTCACCGGAAAATAACAAGATCCGTTATAAATTTCCTAGGAAATTTATAAACTTCCGTAGGATTCTAAATGGGAGATAAATTGTATTGTTTTACGTCCTTATTTTCGTAAATTTATCAATTTCCGACGTCACACGGTAAATTTATAAACTAACGGATATCTATTCGTAAGATTCTAAATGGTTCGACCAATCACAGAAGCTCTTTTAAATATACGCATTTTTGAAAAACGTAAAATAACACACTGCTCTCTGATTGGTCAATGTTCATAGCGTGTCCATAGGCTTCAATGGCGGCCGCGAGGAAGGAGAAGTGACACGTGACAGTCAACCAATCAGATCATGCGTAGTGCTTACTTATTATTTTACGAGTGACTTCAGTAAGTTTATCAATTTACGAAAATGTGAACGTAAAATAATAAAATTTATCTCCAGTTTAGAATCCTACGAAAGTTTATAAATTTCCTAGGAAATTTATAAATATACGGATCTTGTTATTTTCCGGTGACATATATAGTGACATTTTTATATAAACGCAATGCAAGTAAGTTTATTTTGCTATGTTATACTTTGCCAGACGAGCCTAGTTATGTAAATATACCTACCAAATACGGATATATCTAAACCTTTAAAAATGACTAGAAATGTAGGTATTTAATTACACAATTAATATTTGATCGTAAAATACATACTTTGCGTAATTGCTACATATATTGATTATGACTACTTTAGTGTTCTTATTTACATAATATATGATTATTTAAACAGTATATATGTATTTTAATACTAAGGCAGGTACAGTTAAAACTCACGACAGTGATAATGATATGGTTCAATGTATAGAGAATTCAAAAGTCAGTCTAAATAATAAAGAAAGAAAAAAATGCTTTGGTCTAAAAAAAATCCACTCTTCACTATATATTATATATCTCACTATATATTATATTATTACGAAAAAATACAAGTATAGCATGAGTTTTATATATATATTTAGCGGTAAATATCAAATCTATATTTAGTGAACGGTGATGTGAAATATTTAGTACGATATTCTAATATGCAAGATAGACTGATAGTCAACTAAATCCCTACTAATGCTATGACTTTTACTATTCGATAAAAGCGACATTTACAATAAACTAGGTTTCTAAATTTGAAATTCTTGCCACAGATTCTATAATAGAGCTACGTTCAAAGAATATGTTATAGAAAAAATTGAGAGCCTATATGTAAGGAAGAAGAGTTATATTTTAAAATATTGATTAATATTAATAATATGCTTAGTAGATAAATATAACTATGTCACAATTGAGATTTGATGACTATCTCAGGAACTACTGAACCGATTGTGAGTGTTTGCGATATTTAGCTTAGAAAATTGAATAAATGATGCAGAGATTTCATAAGAAGAACAATAATTTTGAGCATTAATATACAGACGATAGCAGGACAACCTACACGAATCTGTCAAATTTTGCCAATCGAACATTAACCTTCCACGATTGTGATAAGGTTGAGAATCTTTTGAAGAAATTTTACAGATTGAGGCAGGTTGATGTGCTGTCGTCTATACATATGCCATGCAGTCGGCACCCAGCATTCAAAATGTACCTTTATATGGCCCTTCGTTCATTCTCTGGGCTTATAAGAAAGTCTATGATGAAGAAAACAAACAGCTTTAGATTTTTTGAAAGTATAGTTTTTTTTTTTTGTTTTAATGTAGTGCGCATGATCAGTAACCGATTATTATCACAATAGTGATGAGCATAATTATTAATCGTACCTATTATTATTTCTGGAGGGTATATTATAGGGTGTTTCATTTTTCCAAAGTTCTGATTTTCACATGACTTTGCTTTTCCCCTGAGTCTCAGTGTTACCAAAGACACGTGTGCAAAATTTCATTAAGATTGGACAATATTTAAAGGTTGCACACATTGAGCACTTTTACCAAAAGCAATGTTTTTTACTTAGGTACTTCTATTATTCTACTGTAAGTTATTTTTCCCGTAGTTTTTAAAATCTATGTATTTTTATTGATTATTTACAATATGTATATCTTCTATACTTATAATAAATCTGTAGAGAGGTCAATTCTGTACATTAAATATATTTCCAAAATAACTATCAGGGGGTGATTAGGGATCGATACTGACGCCAAAAATGCAATCAGTAGAATTTTTGTCTGTCTGTCTGTATAACCGTTATAAAAACAAAAACTACTCGACGGATTATAATGAAACTTGGTTCAATTGTTATTCATACTCCTGAGATGGTTACAGTATACTTTTCATCACGCTACAATCAATAGGAGCAGAGCAATGAAGGGAAATGTTGGCAAAACGGGAGAAGTTACTTCATTTTTTAAACTTCCGTCGCGTGTGCAGCCTTTATGGTTAAAGCTACACAGAAATTATGTATGATGAAAATGTTCTTTTTAAAATTATATAAAAAAAATACCCTACAACATCTAAGGTTTATATTTTATAGTTTACTCACAATAATACGAGTAACTCCCGATAGCTTAACAGTTCGAAGCTTTCTGATTATATTTTTACATTTATAAAACTCTCAGAACTCGTGCACGAAGGTTTCCGTAGGAAAAATGAACACATCTATTACCTGCAAATAGCCAAAATCCAAAACATGGTATTATTAGAATTTGACATCAGACGTTTCAGATCTTTGATTACGACGACCGGTTGTCGCTGGCATAAGCAACATAATCCGCGAACGAAGTCGCAGAAGCTAGTAAACAATAAATAGACCACACAATAAAATTAATAAATCGGTTCAACATTGAATATTTAACATTTTTATATTGCATATAGAACGTTATTTTTTATTTATCGGTGACCCCCAACAAAGTGATATGTGTCATTCACTAGCAAGCACGTTAATCATCAGTTCGTCATATTCAAGTTAAATATTTCGTTTGAAAATGGGATCTAAGAGAGGTATTTGGTTATTAGAGAAATTACCCAGTGATGAGTTTTTAGGAGCTCGGCTTCCTTTAAAACAGCAAGTACTTTTAGTGTTTATATTTGGGAATGGTGATATATGCCCGCGCCTTCGTTCGCGGATCATGTCGTTTATGCCAGCGACAACCGGTCGCCATAATCAAAGATCTGAAATGTCTGATGTCAAATTCCAATAATACCTACCATGTTTTGGATTTTGGCTATTTTTAGGCAATAGATGTTAAATTAACTTTATTATTTATTAAATTTATTTTAAGGTTTAGCTTGTCAGTTTTTCCAATATATATCATTAACTTTGAAAATTCGTAGTTTTTTCGAAAACGATCAAAGTGTGCAACCTCTAAATATTATCCAATTGTCACGAAATTTGGTAATTATGACTTTTAGCTTACTTAGATTCAGGGGGCGATCAAAGTCTGGAAAAAAAATGAATTTTTTTTTTTGCCTACAAAAATGAAACACCCTAGTATATTATTAATTACTTTTTTTATTTTTTATATTTATCTGTATACTACATTATTGAACGGTAAATTAGCCATTATTATAGACACCGAATACGATCTAATTCTAGATTATTTATTATTTAAGTAATATGTTTGGGAGTCTGCATACAGTAATCATTATTATCTTCAAAATTTAACTTTAAAAAAGCATGACTGGTTGTGATACCAAGTAAACCTTCTAAAGACGCAGACAGTAGGTCAACCTACCCTAATCTGTAAAATTTCCCCAATCGAACATAAACCTTCCACTATTGTGATAAGATTGAAAATCTATTGAAGAAATTTGACAGATTGAAGTAGGTTGCTGTGCTGACGTCTGTAGACTGTGATATTTCTCCATAATTTGACAAGTTTCAAACCTAATTTCAAGGCGACTATGTAGTAAAATGTGGCCAGAGATGGCACGATTTGTTTTTGTATAGAGGTTGAAATAGTTGTTCTTTGCAAACTAGATATATTTTTTTCTAAATCCTTTAAACAGAACTCCCAATATATATATATATATATATATTTTAATTTAATATTTTTCTTTATTATATGCAAAAAATAGAAAATTGCAAATAAAGTACCCTGTGGTAAATCCGTGACTATCCTAAATTAATAAGTACAATTCAAATAATTAAATATATAGAATTATAATCACATACACATTATAGTAATGAGAAATAGCAAAAACAGCATAAAATATAAATAACTAAGACTAGATGAGTATTTTGTTATAAGTAATTATAATTCTTAATAAATAAATTATTAATCTACCTAAAATTTTATTTTATGTAACAATACATATTTATAAAAATAATTACATTTAATAATCATTTTAAATGGAATGTAATTATATTATAAGATAGTTTTTTTGCAAATTAAGACCCAAGGTCGTAGATATATTAAAATGTTTGCTTTTTGATATGAATACACATGTTTTCAAAATATTCGTGATAAGATAAGTAGTTTAGATTATATCTAATTTTAGCTAATTTTACAGTAATTGGCAATTACTTTTTTATTTTGTAGGGAGTAAAGATTAATACATATTTTTGCGTATGCCAATATTTTCAGTAATTGAAGAACATACTATAAGTAGGTACATTATATTAACACAATAGTATGTATAGTATACATAATAATATACTACATAATATACATACATACATAATATACTAGCTATTTTATGTGATTGATGATTTTATATAATATTTTACTGCATATAAATATTATTACCAAAATTATATATGTACACATATATATTCTTTCTCCCAATTACTAAAATAAGATAAATTTTATTCCAATGAAATAACTGATCAATAAGCCTGTAACTAATGAAAAACCTTGATATATACTAAATATATAGCGATATACACGTTTATATATCGGTCTCTTTAAATATGCTGTTAGGGCTTTCCATATTGAAATGAATGTACCGTGAGTTGGGTGAATCTGCAACGTTGTCAGTGACCGTCTCCGGGTCCTCAGGCTTGATGTGCTTGGGAGATGATTCAGAATGAAACTCCTGGCGAAAGTTGCCTGAAAAGTCAGTTGTATACCTTGAATGTTTAGAATAACGTAAATATAGTAAGTAATATGAATCGCAATTTGATATATTGCACAAAAAATCTTTTGACAAAAAAATTGGTAGTTTTAAATAATTTCAACGCTTCTTAGGCTTAATGTAAGTTTTTCTTAACAAAAACTGTTGTTTTAAAAAAAACTAATCTTTAGTATTGGCAAACTCGAACCTAAGACTTATTTTTATTGAAATCTGAGCAAAAACAATCAAAATGAAACAAAATTTAATTTTCATTAATAAGTCTACAAAAGAAGCTAACAATTCTACACTAATATTACTCCTCAAATCTAAATTTAAAAGCTGACGATACAAAAACATTTCTAAATAATATAAAAACTCAATACTTACAAGCAAAGCGAACAACCACAACATCTAAACTGAAAATAACATCAAAAACAGTATGCGATTCAAAATATCTATGAAATTAACTTGTAAATTACATGCAATGTTATAAAAGCAATATTTTAAGGGAAGGTTGATTCACTTTTCACTAAAAAACACTGTGTGCCGGTTGCACAGGTTTCAGATAAACTTCTTGATAGCTATCTGAGAGATATTGCCAGAGAAAATACGTCAAAATTGAAAACATTTCTATGGCATTATCTGTCAGATAGCCACCTAGAACCTTATCTTATTACCTGTGGAACTGGTCGTTAATACTTTTTAAACGACTATATGTCTGAAATGGATGAGAGATAAAATTAATATTCCAAGCTTTCGTATTATCAAGATCATCTGCTTAGCCTTTTCGGGTCGAATTTCCGTCATCTTGATGATTATTACTAACTATAACCACTGCTCTAGACGTTCAAATAATGTGTCTTTCGAAGTACGGAGGAACTAGTAATGACTTAAATGGTCACTCGTCTACGGAGTGACCGCGCTAAGCACAGTGTAACCTTAGTCAAGGGTTACACGATCAGTCTGGCGTCAGTCCATTCCATCAGTCTGGCCCGGCTCAGACTGATGCCAGAATGACGGACGAAAAACACGGTTTATTCAGGACCATCAGTGCGTCAATCAACCGGTTACACGATAATTCTCCCATCATTCTGATCAGACTGATGGAATGGGCTGACGCCAGACTGATCGTGTGACCCTTGTCTTATGATGATAGGCTCTCTTGCGGCTGATAGTCAGCCACGAGCCCTTTCAATTTTTACGTATATTTAGTGAATTGTAACACAACAGCCATTTTTAAATTCTCATTAAAAAGTTATTAAAAAACCATGCATGTAATTTAAAAGCTTGTTAAAAACGCTACTCGTTACACAAAACACAAAATGAAACTCTATATCAGTGCAAATAAAGTTTATTCTTGTTTGACACCTCGTCAAGGTTTTACTTACAAATAAAAATACGTGTCTTTACGTATTACTTGCCCTATTCGTATTACAAGAAACGATGCGTTTTACTTGCGAATGGTAAGTTTATAGAATAAATGTCAAAGTTACCGTACGTAAGAAAAACGATTAGTTTCTTTGTTGATAAATAGGGCTTAAATAACAGTGGTTAGAACTTACGACATTTTTACTCGACTACGAAAAGAGAGATGGTGAAAAATTTTAGTGCAGACGCTAGCACAACTTACCTCAAACTGTCTTTCTTTAATAGATTTTCAACCTTATCACAATGATGATGGCGTCCTAGCCGATTATCGGCCACGGCGGCTGTTTTCATGTAAGGAGATCAGCCAGCTGCGCAGGACATATTATAGTGCACAAGCATTTGCGCAGACACAGGTGCACTCCCTATTCTCTCACTCTCATAACCCGATGGGGGGGCGCCCGACACGACCGGCGAGAGATCAGGCGCAGAACCGACATTAACGTGCTCTCCGATGCACGGAATTACACTTATCACAATAGTTACCATATCAAGCAATAGTGAAAGATATTAACCTTCCACTATTGCGGTAAAGTTAATATCTTTCACTATTAATTGATATTCGATTAGTAAAATTTGACAGATTCGGGTAAGTTGACCTGCTGGCGTCTGTACTTTCTATTAATTTGATTTTATAAATACATATAATAGTTTGGTGCAAATACTATGCATGTCAGTGTCTTTGTTCCTTCCGTAGCCTAAAACTACTAAACGATTTGATCAGACTTGTTCTAATGACATGAAAATATAATTTTAATGACGTGACGTGGTAATATCGTAGTCAAATATATATATATATTTGTTAATCCTTTGTGATTTTCCAGTGAAATGGTAAATAATGTATGTTTCATATTTGATAATGTCTTGGCTTGAAAAATTCCAAGAACTAAAACATCGATATCGATAGAATGCAGAAGCTCTATGTTAATGGAAAAAATATCGATATATTATGTTTATTATTATACAGCAATGTTCCATAATTAAAAACTTTAAGGTCTTTAGTCATTTAATGATAAAATAATAACCGTTTAATAGATGTTCATGTAATAAGGTGCTAACGTATTTTCTTATGTATTATAATAAATTATGCCTAAATAACACTTTATCAATTAAAATAAAATCGTAAGGTCTTACCACTGGAAAAATTAAATTATAAGTGTTACCAGTCTTAAATAAAAATAGTGACTTTAAACCAAAAACAATGGTAACTTATAGTGACTGTTAAGTTAAGAGTTAATTTAGATAAAATACCAATTATTTTATAATACTTTTTAAGTTATTTAGTGGCGTATTTTGTTGAAATGTTCTAGGTAAAATATAGTGGAAGAAAGATGTTAGTGAGTTGTTGAATCACAAAGTCAGTTTTGTATTTATCATAATCTCGGTGCCTTATGATTTATTCTAAAACCATTTCTATAAAAGCGAATTTTACATGAAAGAATTTAGCTAAACCTTTAGACGTAAAAGGTATTAAATAAATCACTTTAAAAAAACTAAAAACCACTTTTTTTGTTGTCTATAATTCTACAGATGCAAATTGAAATTAATCAATTTGGATTTTATTTGAGACGGTAACGAAAAGCCATCTGTTTAAAAAAAATCGTGCAAAATTCTACTAAAAATGTTAACATTTAACAACAAATAGGAATAAAAGCGGCGAATAAAATGCATTCAAGAACTTTAGTATTCAACCTAAACCAAATCAACAAAATCATAATTTTTAGAAGCAAATATTAACATACTCAAAGAAGTATGTAATTAAGATCCACTTGAGCATAGAGACTAGACTTTACAAACCATTTGGTATAAGATTTTATTAAATTAACTGAGTCATTAAGTAAATAACAAATTAAATATTAACTAGGATATTATATTGCATTGAGTACCCCCCTAAAGAAAAATATTGCAATAATTTATTATTAATATATATATATAAATAGTGGAAAATTAGGATTAATTTGAAAAAGTCTACAACACTCTATGGTTTGACTGTCAAATATTTTAGAGTGGTGACTCGGGGTTTTTATCGATTAAACAAATCGAATAAAACTTATTTCGACTAGCAAGATTATACCTAATATAGTATTATACAAATTAATTGAATAATTAAATTAATATTCAACAGGACATTGATATGTTATAGTTAAAAATGCATGCGGTATCAAATTACCATGCGTGCACGGTAAGAAATTACCATTTTTTGGTCAAACAAAACCTTATTAAAGGTTCTATAATAATAATTAATACAAAATAAAAAAGTCAAAGTGCATTACAATACGAAAAATAAAAATTGCACAAACAATGCATTATCAAACGATTATCAACTTCGAAAATACCCACATAAATAAAAAATAATAATACCGTTGTAAAAAAACATAATTTTTACCGTCACTGCACAAATAGTCGAATAAAATTTCGAAGTTAATAATCGTTAAAAAAATCGACTAAAACAAAAACTAATCGAGTCATATACATTACTATTTTTGGAACACTTAAACGCCCACTGAAATTCAAGTCTTTTAAAATTATTTTATACAGTACGTACGATGCAAATTGGCGAGTCTGAAATTAGTTCATTGGCAGCATAGACGCCACATCAACCTATCTCAATCTGTCAAATTCTTCAATAGATTTTCAACCTTATCACAATAGTGAAAGGCTAATTTTCGATTGGTAAAATTTGACAGATTCGGGTAAGCAAACCTGCGTCTATACAAATTCGACACAAAATCGACTACTGAGAAGCTTTTCGACTAACTTCAGACTAATCAAGATACGTCAAACATACAATACACGTTAAGAAATTATCTACTTTCAAATTGTGTGGCGTTTAAGTATCCAAGTTCAAAAATTAAGCTTTTAAGTGCAACACTTGGTTAAGCCGCTACAATCACACTTGACTTTCCTCGCTCGCCGCCTACAGAACCCATAGCACTTCAACGCTAAACAACACAACCCCCCTTTAGTCTTACTAGCCTCAGATTTACACGATTCTCTACTATTCAATCTCTGAATCTCAGGTATCGGTTTAACCTTATCATCTTTGTCCGATAGTAACTTATCTAATCGATTCTTCAACTGTGTCGGTGAAACACTACGATCGCGGTTCAATTTAGTCGATTTATTAGTCGATATTTCAGTAACTTCGACTGATAACTCGTCGGAGCCTGACGAAGCTTCGACATTAGGGCTGTGGGAATCGATGCTTTCTGGTGTGTAAGGATCGACACATCGACGGACTGATAGGAGAGTATTATCGATATCGTTAACGTAAATTCCATCGTAGCTAGTGTAGTCAGCACTAGTGATTTCTACATGGGGTATTCGTAACATCGATTCATTTAAAGAGCCCGTTCTAGTTCGTATAAGGTTTTCGTCGATTAATTTGTCTGGGTGGCTAGTAGAGGGGGGCAGTTTGAGCTTTTTGCTCGCGTATAGGTCGGGGTCTGTGGGCAGGCGCGGGAGGGGGGCGGCGCGGGGGGACAGGGGAGGGAGGAGGGGGTTGCAGCAAGGTGTACTACCTCGGTCCGTTTGTAGCATCACGCGTAAGTAGATTGGCTGTTGGAGAGATTGAGATTATTAATTAGTACGATAATTTGCATATTTATTATAGACTAGCTTCTGCCAGCGGCTTCGCCCGCGTCCCGTGGGAACACGCGTCCATAACGCGTATATTTTTATTCACAATTTTTAAATTAAATTCATATATCTATACTAATATTATAAAGCTGAAGAGTTTGTTTGTTTGAACGCGCTTATCTCAGGAACTACTGGTCCGATTTGAAAAATTCTTTCAGTGTTAGATAGCCCATTTATCGAGGAAGGTTATAGGCTTTTTATCCGGGTGCGTGCAGTAGTTCCCACGGGAAAGCGGGTGAAACCGCTGGCGAAGCTAGTTAATAATACAAGCATAGAAATTCTACAGCTTGATGTGAAACATTTGTTTAGTAAAAGTATTGAATTTGAGTAGTCGGAAACTACCGTGTTATACGCATACCTTATGGTCCCCCATACAAGCGGCATCTCCTATGACGCCGTAGGCGACGCGTCGTCTCGGCGCGTCGCGGCGTGGCGCGGGCTCGCCCTCCGACTGGTTGCGGACTAGTCGCCGACGGGTGCCTTCTGCCTCACACATCCTGGAAGAACAAAAATATACTCTTAACTCTAAAGATAGGTACACTTTTCATTAAAATAGCAACTTTGAAAACTCTGCGAATCGATGCGTGTTTGCAATTAAAAATAATTTTAGGTATTAGCAGCAGACAGTGAGGAATAGTAATAATACGAGACCACTTTAGCGCACGCGTATTCAAAATTTAATTATGTTACTTCAGTTATTAAAATATTGTTGACTTTTAAGAAAACCATTTAACCCTCATTCAACTTAACGAGTAATAAGAAAATCATGTTACGGTTATTTCCTAGAAAACGGCTAAAACAACTCAACCGAATATTGAGAGAAATAAACTTTTATCCCCTTCCAAGTACCAAAGTAACTGTTTTCGAATACGATTAAAAATCAGTATTTTATAAATTATAGGCTAGCTTATTAATCCTATAATTTAGAAAACAAGGTACAATAATATATAGGTACAGACAACAGCAGGTCAGAATCTGTAAAATACCAATCAAACTTTAACCTACCACTATTAGCATAAAATTTAAAATCTATTGCAGAAATTTGACAAATTGTGGTAACTTCATGTGCTGTGATCTGTATAAATATTAATAATGATTTCTAAAGCCTATGTTACCTAGCACTAATAGCCTGCTGCACACTGGTAGGGTCGGCGATACTCTTGCGACTGAAGTTCATGTTGCCGACCGGCACGGACAGCGCGTCAAGCTCAGCCATGCTGCTTTTCTTCTCTAAAGTCTTGCCTGGACTGCCCTGGAAATGTTAAATCAAACTCAGTACAATCAATCTACAACTTTGTGTAACTATATTGATACTTGGTCCCACCAGAGGTTTAACTCGCTTCCCGTGGGAACTACTCCGTAAACCTATCTATACTAATATTATAAAGCTGAAGTGTTTGTTTGAACGCGCTAATCTCAGCAACTACTGGTCCGATTTGAAAAATTCTTTTAGTGTTAGATAGGCCATTTATCGAGGAAGGCTATAGGCTATTTTATCCGGGTGCACGCAGTAGTTCCCACGGGAGAGCGGGTGAAACCGCTGGCGGAAGCTAGTAAATAATAGGATCAAAGCGCAGAGTGGGGTAAAATTATTTAGTACTACTTTTTATTCGAGTGTGTGTTTAGTAGTTCTGGGACTCGGGGAGAGACCTTAGTAAGAAGCTGGTAGTTTTCGTATTCGCTTCCGAATCTTCTAATACATTCAATTTCAATATCATATATGCCGGCTGTATTCCTAGATTTAGCGTGAATCACCTTCTTTACAGTTGTGTATAGCCTTATAATTGCAATAAATAAAATATTAACATACTATATAGTTTTTACTGTTATATAATATTGTGTTTAAATAATAATGTTAATTACCTGTGTGTTCTGCCTAGCAGGAGATCCGGACCGCGCGGGGCTGCTATCCGACGAAGACACTCGCCCGCTACTGTCTGTTGAATCTGTCACCGATTTCCTGCAAAAAATGGTATTGAATATCCTATTATTTATAGATACTAATATTATAAGCTGAAGAGTTTGTTTGAACGCCCTAATCTCAGGAACTACTGGTCCGATTTGAAAAATCAAATCAAATTCTTTATTTGCTTGTTAAGGTATAACAGGTCTTACTTAAGTATATCGTACAGCTTAACGGCCTTTTTCAGGCGTTGCGAAGAGGGCTAGCACTTACATCTAATTAAAATGATTTCAGTGTTAGATAGCCCATTTATCGAGGAAGGCTACAGGCTACTTTTTATCTGGGTGCGCCGAGTAGTTCCTACGGGACGCGGGTGAAACCGCCGGCAGAGCTAGTTATCCATAAATGCAAAAAAATAATGATGTATGTATGCTTGTTACCCTACTGGATGGACTTAGATGAAACTTAGCTTATTCATCTGCATAACATGTAGGCTACATAATCCATGTGTGGGAAGTATAAAATTAAGCAAAGCTTAGCGGTCGGTAAGTGGATGGGTGACCATCTTGTCATACCGAGTTCTTCCGTGTTTCGGAAGGCACGATAAAC
>NWSH02000081.1:10407970-10422937 GCA_002382865.2 Heliothis virescens
TTACCAATGGGTACCGGGTGGCCCAGGTAACTGGGTTGTGGAGTCAGACAGGCAGTCGCTCCATGTAAAACACTGGTTCTCAGCTGCATCCGGTTGGACTGGAAGCCGACCCCAACATCCCAACGACCCGACAAACATAAGGCTAGGCAGATGATGCATGACATAGAAGATACGCGCGAAAAACTTCTTAGTAGTTGGATAAAAAGGTGTACAAACCTAGAGGAATGCATATGTCTATTGTCGGCGGGTCGCGCAGCATCTTGCGTCTGCACCAATAGCCGAGCTGACTGGGATAGTAGGATCCTGTCACACCATGCTGGACATCTGAAAATAGTAATATAAAATTATGTACAGAGTGAGTCTTTATAATGTGCACTTACAGAAATGATTACTTAGATAAAAGTTTTCGGTTTTTAGAAATGATAAAATAAACTACATTAAAAAATGCTGTACTTATCGATTATAAGGTTATGTCGGTCGGTGACTATTTTGATATGACGAGTTCTTCCATTTTTCGGAAGACAAGTGAACATCTTTGTATGTTGTTATGGGAAGTCAGAAGTTAGAAAATCTGACATTCAGTCTTACCAAAAGGCACCCCACAGCGAGAGAGGTTCTGACAATTTTTTACTTTAAAAAAAGCTGTATCCAGATTGGAATTCGATCCCAACGTGGTTTCGGAGAAAATAAGACAGATGATGACCTTAATAAATTAGATTAAAACGCTACTACTCATCAAATCTGATATACAGACAACAGCCGGTCACGGTACCTGAATCGGTCAAATTTTACCAATCAAACATTAACCTACCACAATTGTGATATAGTTGAAAATCTATTGCAGATATTTCCCAGATTGTGGTAACTTGATGTGGTGTCTGTGCAGGGGTTGTTACCTGGTCTTCATGTAGTGCGTGGGCAGCAGCGGATCCTCCTCGAAGGGGTATGAGGGGGGGAACTTGACGGGGAACTCGTACAGGTGCGGCCGCAGCGCCTCCAGCTCGCGGTCGTAGCGCTGCAGCTGGGAGATCGAGGAACACTTTTATTTACATAACCGGTTAATTGTATATTTCTGAATTGACAAAATCGGGTAATTAGACTACATGTCGACTTTTTATGAAAAGGAGATATTAAATGAATGAAATTATAATTCAGTTTATTTTTTTGAAAATCGGTTAAAGCTATTTAATGCAAAATAAATAACATTTCAAGAAATATCTGAGTAAAAAAAGTCGAGAAAAATTACTTTAATATTTTTGGGAGAATTTGGGCGTGGCACATGATTCCAATATATAAATTTACCAATATTCCATCAGTTTCCTCTACACGAATTTTAAAACTACGAATAATATACCTATAGGATATAATAAATACGAATAATTTTAATATATAGGATATATTATTCGTTGGTCAAACCTAACAAAGCTGTCTTAGCGCTGCTCAATCCTCAAAAAATTAAGATTAAAAAGTATTGTTTACCCAAGGCTCTCGGAAGATCTTCTGATGGTCGGCATGCGCGAACTCCTTCTTGCCGATGGAGAGCACGAGGCTGCCGTCGCTGGGCGCGCGGAACTGCAGCTTGCTCGCCTCCACGTTGCTGCCGTTCTGCAGCCGGCTGCCCGACAGCTCTTCTGTCACCTTCTGAGAATCAGAAGACGAGGGTGGGGTTAGTTTATGTGTTGGAGGTTAGTGCGTAGTAAAGAAAAAGGAGAAACTACACTTTGTTGCATAAAAATTGAGCACTTATAAAATAACGATTTTTGTAATGTAATAAAAAGTTTGCAACAAAATTGGTGTCGCTCTGATTATTTCTGAGGTAAAAAGTCCTTTATAAAAGCATAGTTATTACCCTAAGAACGCCAGCTGTATTAGTCTTGAAGTCTCCGAATATGAAATATGGTGGTGCATTAATGTCAAAGGATAAAGTACACATTGTTGCAAAAAAGACCACCTATGAATTGAATCTATTTTCTTTTTACTAATTTTAAGTCTCTTTTTCCTATTTGCTTTTCAGGTACTTGCTTTTTTAATGTCTAGTTATTTACCTTAACAACGCCAGCGGTATCAGTCCTGAAGTTAAAGTCTCCGAATATGAAGTATGGTGCCGCGTTTACGTCAGAATGTAGGTGACGGAGCGTGTGACGTAACGCGCGCCGCCGCGAACGACAGTATACCTGTAACGCATGCATTAATTTATTGTCAATTAATATTGCTAGCAGATAGTAAAGAAAACAAGGTGAGAAAATTGATAGAATTTTATTTTAAAACATCTCTATTCAACAAAGTCTTAAAAAATATTAAAAGTTTAAGTGTCTGTCATGGTTCACGAGGTATTGGTGAAAAAGTCTAAAGTCTTAGAAAAGACGAAGGCTCATTTGTACCCGTTTGCCGGAGTTTGTTCTCCGTTCTTCTTCTTCTAATAGCTCTACTAGCTTTTATCACCTAACAAGCTCTGGTGATAAAGTTGACGGCCTCTGACGTGGAATTGTAACTGCTACTGAGTAGCATTCGGGGACATCAGCTTTACGTGCCCTTCCAGGCACAGGTGTGTAACACCGCCAACTTCCCTACTCCAGTTTACAAAACTCACACAGCGATTTCGGCAACCGGGAACCGATCCCGACATTCGCGTTTTCAACCATCACGATCAACGGGGCATTCATTCTCTTGAGACCTGGGTGTAGATACTCTATCTATACTAATATTATAAAACTGAAGAGTTTGTTTATTTGTTTGGTTGAAGGGAAGGAACTACTGATCCGATTTGAAAATTATTTCAGTGTTAGATAGCCCATTTATCGAGGGAGGCTATAAGCTACTTTTTATCCAGATGCGCGGAGTAGTTAGTTAATAAAAGTAATACTCACAGAAGGGAATGGTTCAATAGCCAGCAGGTTAGAAGCGTCATGAAACAGATGTATGTTGACGAACTCCACCGCCGTGCCGCGGATCCACCAGCGCGTGCGCAGGAACCCTTTGCGAGACCATTTGCACTGCACGGAGAGAATTATGGGTCAGTATGTTGTTTGTTTTTTGGTAACTTTTGGGCGAGTGTTTATAATGCTGGGACAAATGCTATATACTAATATTATTTTATTTTCAATTATCCTGAAAAAAAAAACTGAAAATAATTCAAATCTTTTCAGGATTTTTCACGATATTGCTTCATCTGTGAGACAAAACCTGTGTCCTATAGTAAAATAAGAAAGATAAAAGTTATACTACGATTGTAGATGGCTAGAAATTCAAAGTTGTCAATTATAATCTTAATACGGGTAAAGTGGTTACATTAAAAGCAACTTAGCCATTTAGAAGATAAGTTTACACTAACGACTTAACACGTGTGTAACCGACACTAATTATACAATTGGTAATTAAATGACAACATAAATACTTTGCCAACTAATAGCTTTCTCATTCAAGAATATTGACTAATATTAAACGTGTCTGTCTGTCGGGCAATCATGCCAAAACAATTCCGAGAAAATACTACTTTTACCCATTTGCGGAGAATGGTTATCCTAAGACGCGGGAGAAACTGCGGGTAGTAATTAATATGTAAGTACTACATGTACTAATTTTATGAAGTAAGAACTAAGTTATTTACATATACTTATTTTAGGGAGCCGAAACTTTGTTTATTTCAACTTTATTTATCCAATCACTGGATCTACTGCTTCGATTTGAAAAATTGTTTCAGTTTTGGATAGCCCATTTATTGAGGAAGACTTACGGCCGTTTCCAATAACCTATCTAACTCTGGATTAGCTTACCAGAGATAGGAATTTGACATTACTTGTATGGGGTTAATGTCAAAATTCTAACACTAGTAAGCAAATCCAGAGATAGACAGAATATTGATTCCCGCAGTAAGTCTCCTTTTTGACAGTGTGCGCGAAGTAGTTGTAACGGGAATTGAGTGAAACTGCGGGGAATAGTTGTAAACAACATATAAGTAAATGTCATGGTAGTTTACACTTTCTCGAGGTTATATGCACTTGCAGTCGTTAGGATTCACCTTAACATGTAGAAACATAGCTATTTATGTCTTTATTCAACCGTGTTTATTTATAAATGTGTTTTATAATATATTTTTTATGTAAAAATGTAGCATTTAAATATTTGCATTACAAAATCATAAAACAAGATTGTACAGAATCGATAAAATAACTATATATTTCCTTGGATTGGCTTATACACGCATTGATCCGTGCACGCATTTGCATACCGTAAATCATGACAAAGTGGCAGCTCTCTCTTTTTTTGCAACTAAGTGTAACTTTTCGAAGCAACCATTAAAATTAATATTATTTGATATTCTCTACTATATCTGGTCAGCTATCTAACCTATTACTAACTATGTTGGAGAGGTCTCCAGTTTAGCCGGATGGAGCGACTGCCTATCTGATCTCCTCAACCTAGTTACCCGGCAACCCGATACCTCTTGGAACATTGTTTTTCAGACTTTCTGGCTTCTGACTACCCGTAACGACTGCCAAGAATGTTCAAATGATAGTCAGAACCCACCAAACGTGCCTTCCGAAACACGAAGGAACTCGTCATGACAAGATGATCACTCCAACCATAGACAACCGGACCAAACGCACCAAGCATTCCTTAACTTTATGGTTAATCGATCTGCTCGGCTATTAATAAGACATGCCAGCAGATATTTTAAGCCTATCTTATTCTTACTAAGGCTTCGCTGTCCATCAGTTTTTTTCACCAGGGGGGTGATTCCTTAACTACAACTGTGTGTCACTCGTATGAAAATTCAATGAAAATTGAATGGCGATAGCAGTTTTAGCCTTATCGGTTATTCTGTTACTATTAAAAGACCAATCGTTTTCCAATGACATGCCATTGGTCTGTCATCTGCAATGTCATCTGTCATCTGACAGTATATTACGAGTACGATTTTTATTCAATTTGCAGAATAACCAATAACGCTTCAATCGTATTGGAGTTGTAATTGGGTCTCACTGTAGTGACAATTGATTGTTGCTTAAGTTTAAGAAACAGACTCAGGCCTCAGGTTTGTCTAGAACCGTGATAGTCAGTTAAAACATTTACAAATGATACAGACTAAAATAAAATAAATATCTCAAAGGCCATACAAAACATCAATGTTTTTAAACTTTCGCGACTTGTACACATATTTTAGATAACCAGCGGGTCTTATTCGCGATGAAATTGTAAAGGTTTACGATACCTTTTTTCTCCCGACGTTTCGGCCGAATTGCACCGATCGTGGTCACGGGTAGACTGAACTAAGAAAAGAGGTATCGTAAACCTTTACAATTTCATCGCGAGTAAGACCCGCTGGTTATCTAAAATATGGGTACAAAACATGTTCACAGGAACCTTTTGTACGCGCGTCTGATTAGCACTTGGCCGATTTCATTTGATTATTTATTCTTTACCTACCTCCGGGAAGAAATGCTGCGGGAACTTGGCCTTCTCCTTGGTGGTGACCTTCTCAATGTTGCCGGCGTGCACCTCCTTGCCGATAGCATCCACGTAGGCCTTCTGCTCGAAGTCCCAGATCTTCAGGTCCGTCAGGGACGAGTGGGCGAAGTACATGTTGCCTAGAGCCTGGTGGAAGAATGTATTTTTAAAGAGAGGTATCTATACTACTAATAATATAAACTTAGAGAGTTTGTATGTTTGTTTAAACGCGCTACTCAAGAATTTCTCTGAAAGTTTCCATTTAACTGAAAGAATTTCTCTAATCGGACCAGAAACTACTGATCCAATTTGAGAAATTCTTTCAGTGTTAGATAGTCCATTTATCGAGGAGGGCTATAGGCTACATTATCTAGGTGCGCGGAATAGCTCCCATGGCTACATGAACTATGCCATGGCACCATGGCCAAGAAAGAATTTTACATCAAACAAACTTTTCAGCTTGTATGTGTACCTATCATTGAAAAGATACAATTTTGCCAATACAAGAAACACCCGAAACAGTGATTCATTTATTTATAGCCAAAAGCCACTTAGACATTCAACTTAAAATTATGTAACCAAAATAAAAAAAGCTCACGCATTTATAATTATAGGTATTATACATTTTACTCATCTAAAATACGAAACTTTACCTCCGCATTAAAACTACTTAATCTTTTATAACGTAAAAGAGGAACTTATTTTATTTACATACGTTATTATAATACATAAACATGTACACAATAATATTTGGGGGCACGGCAGTGCCCCCGCCAAGTCGAGTGCAAAGCAAACACTGCCGTACCATTCTTTACTGGAACCATTTCGTTGCATTTTTCAGCCCCTGTTCGAGAACCTCTGGATAAGACCAGAATGCAGAAATTTTCGTTATAAATATGTATACCTAACCTATGCAAAAAAACATAGCCAGAATTAATGTTAAAAACATTTCTATGGCATTATCTGTCGGATAGCTATCTAGAACTTTATCTGGGACCTCTGAAACAGGACCTTAAGCTCGCGGTTTATTTAACCACAAAAAAAGCTCTCCAAAAAAGGCCATTATTACGTTGACCTGTTCAAGGGTGAACAAAATAAAATAAAATATAATATAAGTATATCGTTTAGCCAGGAATGTCGAAGCTCAAGAATAGCTTGACCTATCGCCTGACATTAGAGAATTATTTCTAAACAGCCTTCGTAGAAGCCACTATAATTATTGCATGTCTATAAACGCGTATTATATCTCACGAAAGCGGGCATGCTTTTTCTTTGGTCAAACAAAAAGCATTTCCATACAACGTGGCAATGCAGCCAGTCTTCTGGGCACGTTACCGAATGCGAATGCGGAGGAATACTTTGATGCGTAATCTAAATATTTGTAATATATTGTTTGTTAGTTATTTATACTTAGAAAATAGTACTAATTTATAAAATTTAAGTTTAAATATGTGATAATAAATATTAGATCAATCTTTCAAATGAATAAAACGTTATTTTTATTCCAATTGAATCCCACCTACCGGTGTGCTAAGTGAAATATTTTAGTTGTTCTTTGTTTGGGTGTCCTGCGTTGAATACCTGATCTGCTTACGAAGATTTACAAAAGGTCAAAAGTTATACATGTCTTAAAGAGCAAGATTTATTTTGTTGACTAAAAACAGATTTATCTATACCAGACCCGTTATCTGATTTTTAGTCATATCCTGACGAGAATATCAAATAAGAATTTGAGTAATCAATACCCGAAACTTCGATTTAGGTGGAAGTTTTTTTATGAACCTAGTTATTATGCGCTACTAGACTACAAACTAAATCAACTTCTCTAGGAAATAGAATCCGCAAAATGCACCTGATAAATAAACTAAGATACAAGGAAACCAGTTAATAAGGGGCATCACACTATTATTATAAGAGCGCAAAATCTACTGGATAGATTTTGATAAAATTTGACAGTAGTAAATAACAGAAAGGTCATTTTTATCTAATACGCAGAAAATAGTCAGTTTACAAGCGACTGAAACCGCAGGGAACAGCTAATCTTCTACATATAATATAAAAATACCACCCCCTATTTTTCTGGTCAACGAATCACGCCTGAATGGCTAGACCTATTCTGGTGGGCTTTTTATCTTTTTGTCGTAGGCAGGAGAAAGTTCATATGATACAATAAGTTGCCCAGAACATTAAATTTAATTCCAACTTACAGTAAACTTCTCAGGAGAGCTGAAGTCTTCATCCAGAAATATCCTGATCTTATCAAAGAGCCTCAACTCTGGGCAGTCGCAGAGCCTCTGGACGAAGTCTTGAACGTACTGCATGGACTTCTCGTAGGCCTTGCCGCCGACTTCTTGCAGATGCAGAGCTATGAACTTCGGGTCCATCCGGGAGACGGCTTGCAGGAACTCTGACGTCCATATTGGCAGCATCACTGAGGGCTGTTGAAGAGAGAATGTGTTATTGTGGAGTTATAGGTCATTACTAGACTACTTTAAACTCAGATCTATGAAGCCTTTCGAAACAAGCATCGGCGGCGGCACCTCAGTTAGCATCAAATGTACTGAATTAGTTTCTGCCTGCGGCGTAATATGTAAACGACCTAAGAATTCCTCAAGAATTATAGTGTGCTTTTAAACCGAATAGTCATTAAATGCCCGATATTGTTGTGCCTTATCAGGGTCCATGTTTCTCCCTAGCAGTAAACCATAACACCTCCCAAAACATTGTGGAAAGCAAATAAATGTATGGAACAAGCGAATACTCATTCAATCAAATTCCTTTAGAAAGAACAACGACATAATGCTCTGCGTCTGTATTAATATAATTTGATATGAAAGCTATACTAAAATACTGCAAAACAATGCTCTTGTTCTAGCACTTATTGTACGTTAGTTTGTTTGGTATTTACGCATTCAAGACAGGAATCCAGTGAAGTTTATTTTTATATTATACAATGTATCATCAAACTAAGGCAATAATATGGACATGAATTATAGTGAGCGTATTATAACGATCAGACTGAAAAGCTTTATTGGATCACGATTAGTTTGGTCTGCAGTATGCGGATGCTCTTACTCTAGTGTCGTTATATTCAAATCAGTTTAACTAGTAATAAAAAGAATCAAGTTCAACAGAATTTCGAATATGTATACCAATTCCATCATTTCTCAAACTATCAATAATAACATAAATCAGACACAGCTGTCAGAACTCAATTATTATTTTGTGGCGTTATTTTTTATAGAGAAATAACCGCAACGTGATCTCATAGGAAACGGTTTATGGTCCTGACGTCATGAACAGATAACCCTTGGACCTTGTAGAGCTTTTGAACAACTGGATACGATATTGCCGAAGCTTTCCCTCTGCCAAAGGCACGAGACCACCGGTCATACTAGTATCGACCCTAGAGAACTTGTTTCTGTATCTGGATAAAACATAGCNCTTACAGATAACCCTTGGACCTTGTAGAGCTTTTGAACAACTGGATACGATATCGCCGAAGCTTTCCCTCTGCCAAAGGTACGAGACCACCGGTCATACTAGTATCGACCCTAGAGAACTTGTTTCTGTATCTGGATAAAACATAGCCTATATCACCCGGGTATAGGCACTGCTTCCCAGCAGTGAGAGAGTTTTTCAAGGGTTCAGTAGTTTCAGACCCTTAGGGGTACAAATAAATGAACAAAAAAAAAATTTTCTTTGTCATTAGTATAGATACGTGCGGCGCACGTTTTTGCTTGCGTTTGTAAATGTCGAATATGTATATAATATGAATTTATATGAATGCAAGTGTACGAGGAAGCTATTACTTTTTGCCTCGTTGCCGCGCGTAAATTGGCACTTTTCGTGTAGAGATTTGTGGTCAGGGCGGCTCCGGTTGGTTCGCTGGTCCGGAAGGTTAGGTAATAATAACAATATAAAACCATTTTATCCCAATTTATTAATTGTGGTTTCCACCCACGAGTAGTCAGCAGCGAATTATCCATTCTGTGCGAGTGTGGTAATACAATCGTGTTTTGACTCGTTTATATGAGAGGCAGTGCTATTCAGCTTTGCTATGCTAGATATATGTATTTTCACGATATAGAAAATCATCATCTTCCTGCCCTGTTCCCAATTTTATTTGGGGTCGGCGCAATATGTTTTCTCTTTCCATTTCTCCTTGTCACTCGTCATACAGACACTCACTCACGATATAGAAAATGAATTTAAATAATTATTTGAAACTATCTTATGATAAGTACGCGAATACTTTTTTTTATCGATGGGAAATCATTAGATGACCCCTCCCGCTGGGGGTGACGCTCCCGGCGCGAAAGCCCACCGTGTTCCTTCTTCAGCCCTTTGTGTACCTGGGCTGCGGTAACTGTTTCCAACAATCCGCAACAGTGAGCCCCGCTGGGGCCCGAAATCTAAAACTATACGTCATATAGCTTGGTTCTCTACTACTGCACCATTTCAAATAGGCATATCATCTTGGTGTAGACAATGATGTAATCATAACATAATTATTGTATTTACAAGTACCTAACAAGGATATCTAACTTTACATTTTATAAATGAATACTAATTTCTAAGTATAAATAAAAAACTTACAATAAAAATAATAAACAATATATTACAAATATTTATATTACGCGTCAAAGTATTCCTCCGCATCGCTATCATCCGGTAACGTGCCCAGAAGTCTGGCTGCATTGCCACGTTGTATGGCAATGCTTATTCTTTGACCAAAGAACAAGCCAGCCCTCTGGTCACGCGAAGCGTCGATCAGTCGTTTGGAAATCTCTTTGACTAAGAGTCGTGAACTAGGACCACATGGTCCGAGTGTTTCGACCCCAAACGACTCAAAAGTATACAAAATTACATCATTGTCAAAAGACAATGATGTAATTTTTAATAAATCTTTATTAACCTCCCGGTGTTAATTATGACGTAACTGTTGCCACCTGTGCCATTTATCCAATTCTGCATACTTAATTGACATTTGAACTTTCGGCGCGAGTGCTAATAATGTCATTAGGTTCGCTATTTAGTATATGTTCAACGGAGGCTATAAATGTATAAAAAGACTGGTATTAAAGATAAATAAATACATAAGAATCAATACTAAAATTATGAAGGTGTAAAAAGTTCACTCGTTTGAACTCTGTCAGGAAGGAAGAAAGTGTTGGACCAATTTGAAAAAATATTTTAGTGTCAATCTGAAAGGATGGAGAAGGCTACTTGTTATCCGGGTGCGCGGAGAAGTTTCCTAAGGGATGGGGTGCGGAACACTGATAAGATGAAGCTGCTGAAAGGCCACAAAATGTGAAATTGAGTTCTTTTGATAAGCTTCCACATAAAACTGGCCACCATAATGATTATGTAATTTGGCAACTGAAGATGGTTCTAAGCTTTTTTTTACCCATGAATAAATTCCCTCTGAAAGTAGGCAAAACTGTTAGTCAGCTGCTTATGATAGAACTGATGCATTAAAAAGTTTGTTATACCTAGAAGAACCTAAGTACTATCGATCATTTCGGAAGTACAAAGTTGCAAAACGAACAAACTTCGACCGCCAATTAAGTTCGGATACGACCAAGGAGCTTACTCGCAAGTTTCTTGTGGGACTTATTCGAACTAATTTAGATCAACATTAAGGAATTGAGGGGGAAAGACTTACATAAAGTTACTTGCAAACAACCAAAATTATTATTCTAATTCGTAACTCCTTCTGTTTGTAGGCAAACTTGACTTTGCATTTACGGAACTGAGTGTCGGGGTTTTAATATTTGATCACTACCATCTTCTTCTTGCCCTGTTTATTGGGATCTATTAATTTTTTTTTAGGCTTCATTCATCAATCATTCAATCCCTTTTCATTCGTGTCCTCTATCATACTTAACACAGTCACTGTAGCATGTCTTCCATCCCTTTTCATCACGTTGTTCATCCTGACAAACGCTATCCTCTCAATACAACACTCCCATCTCATTAACAAAATAGGTACAGCCTTTATTATATTCTTCATACTGCCAACACCGCAAACCTATTACAAAAATAGCCACCCCATCTTTCATTACGATGTTCAGAGGTTTTCTTTCATATCTCATCCGACCTTAACCCACTTACAAAGCCAAAAGGGTCGCTCAGAGCATCATTAATAATGTCTCGGTCCATCAATTTGCACAGACTCTTTAGAAGTACATGCTTTATGAATAAACCACGTTTGAGGATCAAGAATGGATTTATTTAGCGATTCGGGACATGTTTGCTTCGACAATTGGTGGCGTGTATACGGAATAGTAAGTAGGTGATCATTATTGCTTTGACGTATATTTTGAGCTGATTTTAATTCACGATAAGTGTCCTGTATGCCATGGGAACTGGTTTACTTACTACGTCATGATTTTTTTACTAGGCAGTTTCAGAGATTCCAGATAAAGTTCTCGATAACTACCTGCGGGATGATGCCATAGTTAATAATGTTTTTTAATTTTGACTAAACCTATATTTAAATCTATAGCATCATCTGTCAGATAGTTATCTGGAAGCTCTGGTGTTGTAAATATATTTAAATAAATTTTACTGGTTATCATGATTTAAAAAAATCTTTTTAGTTCGAAATAAGCCCACCTTTTTTTTATATCGATGGGAAGTCATCAGTATGACCCCTCCCGCTGGGTGACAGCGGAAGGGAGTGTCAGACTTTTACTGACTAAACCCACCGTGTTCCTTCGGGAGCCCTTTGTGTGCCAGAGCCGCGGTAACTCTTTCGAACAACCCGCAGCCCCGACGGGCTCTGGCCCTAGTGGGCCCCGCAGGAAATAAGCCCACCTGGGTCATGAAAAATGTCGAACATGCAACAACCAAATTACAGCAGCGTTTGTTAAACTTCAGGCCTCAAAGTTTAAATATGAAAGGTATTGTGTTAATCCACAAATGGCCTGCCAGCAAAGTTTCTGGGAAATTAAAAAACTTTTTGGTGGAATTTTGGCAGACTTCAATCCTCACCAACTCTGTGTAATCGTAACAACCTACATTTTGATTGATGTGGCTAATCTCTTGAAACTAATTTTTTTTTGGGAATTACATATCCGCTGACATTGTAACCCACTGTTATTTTTCAATGTCAGCTTGCATATTACCAATGCTTTATCTAAGCTTACAATTATTGTTAATATTGTTATAACGATTTTTTTTATGGTAGTGAGGTATTTTTACTTTGTGACCAAAATGTTTTGACGACAGTCGACCTCTCTCTAAATTGTTTGTTTTAAGACAAGTTTTCGCTTTGTAGCATCTTTCCTGTCACAGTGATTTATCTATTTTCACGTGTAAATAGAAAGTAATTAAACTAAGTTTAACTTAAATCCGATAAGGAACTTGCTAGGACTGATAAAACAAAGTCCCAACAAAGGTAATTATTTGGGAAAGCTTGATGAATACACAGAGAGTCGCTAGCAATGTTAGCAGCAATAGCTAGCGTTTGCCTAGTCATAAAATTACTGCGGAATTCAATAACCTATCTTCAGTCGATGTGGTTGCCAGAGATAAGAATTTGACATTACTTGTATGGAGCTTGTGTCGAAATATTATATCTAGTACGCAAATCACCAGATAGATAGATTATTGGGAACAACCATTAATCTTTACTGATATTATTAAGAGGTTTATTTTTGGTTTATTTGTGGCTACAAAAGCAGACTTCGAAATTCCGTACTAAACTAATTTGGAAAATTCTTTCACAGTTGGAACGCTACATTAGGTATNGATTGTGTCGAAATATTATATCCAGTACGCAAATCACCAGATAGATTATTGAGAACGGCTGTTACTCTATACTTATACTGATACCTATTATTAAGAGGATTATTTTAGGTTTATTTGTGGCTACCAAAGTAAAGGCTTCGAAAATGAGTAGATAGGTAGATAGATAATACATTTACTGCGGAAATCAATATTCTGTCTGTCTCTGGATTTGCTTACTAGTGATAGAATTTTGACATTAGCCCCATACAAATTATGTCAAATTCCTATCTCTGGTAAGCAAATCCAGAGTTAGATAGGTTATTGGGAACGGCCGTTTTTCAGCACAAACAACAACAGACACAAAGAAATTGTCAAAAAAAAACAAGTGGTAAATTAAATTAAACAGTACTTAAAGTTTTGGAAACCTATTTCTCTGACGGGAAGCTACACTATCCCCGAGTGACATAGGCTATATCTTATCCAGGCACGCGAAGTAGCTGCCACGGGACGCGAGTGACACCGAAGGTAACAGTTTGTGAATAGATACAATAACATATAAGCCTGTTATCTCGACGTTATCTCATAAACTATTGTTCTGAAATACAGGCATGTTGTTTGGGACCGAAAACTTACTGTTTTGGCAACACAAAGGGCCATTTAGTTCGTGTTTGTGATGGAATTAGGGTGAAACTGTCTGAAAGTGGGAAATTCAAATACGTATGTGTGTGTTGTATATGGTACTGCGTACGTGTGATTAAGGCAGCTGCGGCAAATTGAAATACCTAGAAAATGATTTCTTGAAATTTTACCTAAGTTCTTGCATTTCAAATGTAATCTGAAATAATTTTATATTTTGCATTCAAAAGTTTATTGGGTTACATCTGAATTGTAAGAACTTTCGGAGTTTAAAAATAAAATCAGAAATTACTTTTACCGTTTTTACTTTCCCATTAAAATTACCGCAGATAAGATCAAGAAGACTTTTTTTTTATTTTTACCTTTTTTAGTCGGTTAAAATACCTAAACCCTTCTCCTAAGTCTAACAAATACTATGGTGGAAAACGCATCAAAATCGGCTAAAATCGAGATAATCGCGCACAAACACGGTCAAACTGAGAACCTCCTTTACTTTGAAGTCAGTTAAAAATTTCCATTTTTCCTCTAACAATCGAAGCATACTCGCATTCTAGTAGTCTAGTAATTTGTTAGTTTGAACTAAATGCACTTTAATATGTATGAACCTATATGAAGTTTCGACATTACTAATGAACATGCAACTGTAGCAATATCCTTCCTTATGTTCTAAAAGTGAAAATACTTACGAGCTAATTGCTTTAAGCATTTGCTTAACCGATATTAATGAATTTATTTTTAGGGGATTTTATGGAACAGGGCAACGGAAACTGCCGGAAAAGGCTAGTAGTAAAATTTATGGCTTGGTTTCGCTACTTCCTTCAGAAACTAAACACCCGCATCTCTTCCACGACAGTAGCATAAGCGAAACAGCCATAGATTTTTACTGATATGTAGAATTTGTGAAGTTGAGTCGGCAGTGTTAGGCCGTGTAGATTCAGAACCTTGGCGTTACATAAGATCTGATATCTTTTTCACAGGGCAAACCTTATTGTGGTCATCTTGGCAATATTTTACATTAAGGTGCATGCGACGACTAGAAGCGGGAAATTCAAATATAAAATGGTTTTTTCATGTTTTACCTAAGTTAACATTCAATATGAGGCGTGATCTTATGATTGGCGGTTATAATATCCCACAAAGTAATTT
>NWSH02000081.1:10444328-10464985 GCA_002382865.2 Heliothis virescens
CCCCCGACACAAAAACTTAATTTCCCTTTAAAAAGTAAGAAATAATAAAAAATACGTCGCGTTGGGGGACCGCTCCTAAAAGGTAGGCATGTGATACTTATGAAAAAAATCGTAGATAAGTAAGAAATAATTAGGAGCGGTCCCCCAACGCGACGTATTTTTTATTATTTCTTACTTTTTAAAGGGAAATTAAGTTTTTGTGTCGGGGGTTTTTTAGAACATAAGGAAGGATATTGCTGCCGTTGCATGTTCATTAGTTATGTCGAAACTTCATATAGGTTCATACATATTAGAGTGCATTTAGACCAAACTAACAAATTACTAGACTACTAGAATGCGAGTATGCTTCGATTGTTAGAGGAAAAATGGAAATTTTTAACCGATTTCAAATAAAGGAGGTTCTCAGTTTGACCGTGTTTGTGCGCGATTTTCTCTTGATTTTAGCCGATTATGATGCGGTTTCCAGCATAGTATTTGTTAGACTTAGGAGAAGGGTTTAGGTATTTTAACCGACTAAAAAAGGTAAAAATGAAAAAAATCTTCTTGATCTTATCCGCGGTAATTTTAATCGGTAAAAGTAATTTTTGATTTTGTTTTTAAACCCCGAAATTTCTTACAATTCAAATACCAATAAACTTTTGAATGCAAAATATAAAAGTATTTCAGATTACATTTGAAATGAAAGAATTAGGTAAAATTTCAAGAAATAATTTTCTAGGTATTTCAATTTCCCGCACCTCCCTTAATCACATACTTGCAGGTATGTACCACATACAACACACACACACACACATACATAATGTTTGAATCTGAATATAGTTCCCACTTTCAGACAGTTTCACCCTAATTCCATCACAAACAACAACTAAACGGCCCTTTGTGTTGCCAAAACAGTAAGTTTTCGGTACCAAACAACATGCCTGTATTTCAGAACAATAGTTTATGAGATAACGTCGAGATAACAGGCTTGTATGTTGTTGTATCTATTCACAAACTATTACCTGCGGTGTCACCACCACCACTTCCCGTACCTGGATAAAATATAGACTATGTCAGTCGGCGATACCTAATGTAGCGTTCCAACTGTGAAAGAATTTTCCAAATTAGTTTAGTACGGAATTTCGAAGTCTGCTTTTGTAGCCACAAATAAACCAAAAATAAACCTCTTAATAATATCAGTAAAGATTAATGGTTGTTCCCAATAATCTATCTATCTGGTGATTTGCGTACTAGATATAATATTTCGACACAAGCTCCATACAAGTAATGTCAAATTCTTATCTCTGGCAACCACATCGACTGAAGATAGGTTATTGAATTCCGCAGTAATTTTATGACTAGACAAACGCTAGCTATTGCTGCTAACTTTGCCACCGACTCTCTGTGTATTCACCAAGCTTTCCCAAATAAATTACCTTTGTTGGGACTTTGTTTTATCAGTCCTAGCAAGTTCCTTATCAGATTTAAGTTAAACTTAAGTTTAATTACTTTATATTTACACGTGAAAATAGATAAATCACTGTGACAGGCAAGATGCTACCAAGCGAAAACTTGTCTTAAAACAAACAATTTGGCGAGAGGTCGATTGTCTGACGGTCGACAAAATATTTTGGCCACGTGTATTTTTACGTCTACCATTTTAAAAAATGTTGTAAAAATAACAATAATTGGTAGTTTAGATAAAGCATGTGGATATACAAGCTGACATTGAGAAATAACAGTGGGTTATAATATCAGCGGATATGTAATTCCCAAAAATATGTTTTTGTTACAAGAGATTAGCTACATCTATCTATACTTATAACAAATCTGTAGAGAGGTCAATTCTGTACATGAAATATATTTCCTAAATAACTGTCAGGGGTGATTAGGGATCGATACTGATGCCAAAAATGCAATCAGTAGAATTTTTGTCTGTCTGTCTGTATAACCGTTATAGAAACAAAAACTACTCGACGGATTTTAACCAAACTTGGTAGAATTATTATTCATACTCCTGAGATGGTTGGGTACAGTATACTTTTTATTAGTTTTTATCACGCTACAATCAATAGGAGTAGAGCAGTGCAGGGAAAGATCTTTGATTATAACGACCCGTTGTCGCTGGCGTAAGCGACATGATACGCGAACGAAGTCGCTGGCAGAAGCTAGTCAATCATAAAATAAATGTTGTTACGATTACACAGAGTTGGTGAGGATTGAAGTCTGCCAAAATTCCACCAAAAAGTTTTTTAATTTGGCATAAACTTTGCTGGCAGGCCATTTGTGGATTAACACAATACATTTCATATTTAAACTTTGAGGCCTAAAGTTTAACAAACGAAGCTGTAATTTGGTTGTTGAATGTCAGACATTTTTCATGACCCAGGTGGCTTATTCGAACTAAAAAGTTTTTTTTAAATCATGATAACCAGTAAACTTCATTTAAATATATTTACAACACCAGATGTTCCAGATAACAATCTGACAGATGATGCTATAGATTTAAAAGTCACTAGGTCTTACTACAAAAAAGTTAAACACGCGATCATCACGTGTTTGAGAAAATTCTCCATACAAAATTTTCTTAAACACACGACGATCGCCTGTTTTACTTTTTTGTAGTAAGACCATATAGATTTAGTCAAAATTCAACAACATTATTAACGATGGCATTATCTGTCAGATAGTTATCGAGAACTTTATCTGGAATCTCTGAAACTATCGGTATAAATTACATGATTAAACTGATAACTATCCTAGTAAAAAAAACCGGCCAAGTGCGAGTTGGACTCGCGCGCGAAGGATTCCGTACCTAAACGTTTGTTGTATGGGGACCCCCTCAATATTTTACTTTTTTTTTATATATTTGTTGTTATAGCGGCAACGGAAATACATCATTTGTGAAAATTTCAGCTTTCTAGCTATAACGGATTCTGAGATACAGCCCGGAGACAGACAGACAACGGAGTCTTAGTAATAGGGTCCCGTTTTACCCTTTGGGTACGGAACCCTAAAAACATGACTTGGTAAGGAAACCGGTTCCCATGGCATACGGGACACTCATCGTGAATTAAAATCAGCTCAAAATATACTTCAAAGCAATAATGATTACCTACTTGCTATTCCGTATACACGCCACCAATTGTCGAAGCAAACATGTCCCGAATCGCTAAATAAATCCATTCTTGATCCTCAAACGCGGTTTATTCATAAAGCCTGTATTTCCAAAGAGTCTGGGCAAATTGATGGACCGAGACATTATTAATGATGCTCTGAGCGACCCTTTTGGCTTTGTAAGTGGGTTAAGGTCGGATGAGATATGAAAGAAAACCTCTCAACATTGTAATGTAAGATGGGGTGGCTATTTTTGTAATAGGTTTGCGGTGTTGGCAGTGTGAAGAATATAATAAAGGCTGTACCTATTTTGTTAATGAGATGGGAGTGTTGAAATGAGACGTCAGCTGTTGTCAGGGTATAGGCAAGGGACGAAAGACTACTGCGAGTGTGTTAAGTAAGAAAGAGGACATGAATAAAAAGGAAGTGAATTTAACTACAGAGAGGAATGGAAGCGAAAACTATATTGTGCCGATCCCCAAAAATTTATTGGGAACAAGGTAGAAAGATTTAAGTGTTAAAATATTAAAACCTCCACACTCAATTTCGAAAACGCAAAGTCAAAAGTTTGCCTACAAACAGAAGGAGTTGCGAATTAAATAATAATTTTGGTTGTTTGCAAGTAACTTTATCTAAGTCTTTTCCCAACCCCAATTCTTAATGTTGATCTAAATTAGTTCGAATGAGTCCCTCAAGAAACTGGTGAGTAAGCTCCTTGGTCGTATCCGAACTTAATTGGCGGTCGAAGTTGGTTCGTTTTGCAACTTTGTACTTCAGAAATGATCGATAGTACTTAGGTTCTTTTAGGTATAACAAACTTTTTAATGCATCAACTCTATCATAAGCAGCTGACTAACAGTTTTGCCTACTTTCAGTGGGAATTTATTCATGGGTAAAAAGAAGCTTAGAACCATCTTCAGTTGCCAAATTATATAATCATTATGGTGATCAATTTGGTCCAACACTTTCTTCCATCCTGAGAGAGTTCAAACGAGTGAACTTTTTACACCTTAATAATTTTAGTATTGATTCTAATGTATTATTTATCTTTAATACCAGTCTTTTTATACATTTATAGCCTCCGTTTAACATACACTAAATAGCGAACCTAATGACATTATTAGCACTCGTGCCGAAAGTTCAAATGTCAATTAAGTATGCCGAATTGGATAAATGGCACAGGTGGCAACAGTTACGTCATAATTAACACCGGGAAGTTAATAAAGATTTATTAAAAATTACATCATTGTCTACACCAAGATGATATGCCTATTTGAAATGGTGCAGTAGTAGAGGACCAAGCTATATGGCGTATAGTTTTAGATTTCGGGCCCCAGCGGGGCTCACTGGGCCAGAGCCTGCTGGGGCTGCGGGTTGTTGGAAACAGTTACCGCATCCCAGGTACACAAAGGGCTGAAGAAGGAACACGGTGGGCTTTCATACCGGGAGCGTCACCCCCAGCGGGATCTAATGATTGCCCATCGATAAAAAAAAGTATTCGCGTACTGCAGGGAGTTTAGATCATAAGATAGTTTCAAATAATTATTTAAATTCATTTTCTATATCGTGAAAATACATACATATATCTAGCATACCAAAGCTGAACAAAACCGCCTCCCATATAAACGAGTCAAAACACGATAGTATTACCACACTCGCTCAGAATGGATAATTCGCTGCTGACTACTCGTGGGTAGAAACCACAATTAATAAATTGGGATAAAATGGTTTTATATTCTTATTATTACCTAACCTTCCGGACCAGCGAACCAACCGGAGCCGCCCTGACCACAAATCTCTACACGAAAGAGTGCCAATTTACGCGCGGCAACGAGGCAAAAAGTAATAGCTCCCTCGTACTCATTCATAGGTCTTCTTCTTCTTCTTCCTAGCGTTTGTCCCGTCTCGTGACGGGGTCCGCTTTCCTTATCCTCTTCTTCCACTTCGCTCTGTCCTGGACATCTTCTTCTACGAGTCCGCAGCTTTCCATATCTTTCTTTACGACACTCATCCACCGTCCACCGATACTCATTCATAGGTATTCGACAAAATTTACAAACGCAAGCAAAAACGTGCACCGTACATATCTATACTAATTATGACAAAGAAAAAATTTTTTTTTTGTTCATTTATTTGTAAGTACCCCTAAAGGCTCTGAAACTACAGAACCCTTGAAAAACTCTCTCACTGCTGGGAAGCAGTGCCTATACCCGGGTGACATAGGCTATGTTTTATCCAGATACAGAAACAAGTTCTCTAGGGTCGATACTAGTATGACCGGTGGTCTCGTGCCTTTGGCAGAGGGAAAGCTTCGGCAATATCGTATCCAGTTGTTCAAAAGCTCTACAAGGTCCAAGGGTTATCTGTTCATGACGTCAGGACCATAAACCGTTTCCTATGAGATCACGTTGCGGTTATTTCTCTATAAAAAATAACGCCACAAAATAATAATTGAGTTCTGACAACTGTGTCTGATTTATGTTATTATTGATTAACTAGTTTTTAAAAATGATAGAATTGGAAAACCTATTTGAAATTCTGTTGAACTTGATTCTTTTTATTATAAAGCTGATTTAAATATAGCGTCGTTGCTAGAATAAGAGCCTTCGCATACTGCAGACTAAACTGTCGGCCGATGGTTTTATTACTGTCCGCTTAAGAGGCAGTTTGATGACACACTGTATGTTATTAAAAATACACTTTTCTGAATACCTGTATTGGATGCATAATTACACAAAAATCAAACCCAGAACAACAGCATGTTAGCATTGTTTTCCTGTCAAATTATTAAACGGTTTTTTTAAAGTAATCAGACAAAGAGCATTCTTTCGTTGTTCACTCTAAAGGAATTTAATAGAATTAGTATTTGCTTGTTCTGTCCATATTATCTTACCTACCTATTGGCTTTTCGCAATTAGACAAGATTATTAGGCTTAGGGCGACAGCAAAATTAGTCTTAGGGCTTCGAGGAATTCTTAGGGCATCTACACAATAGGCCGCAGGCAGCAATTCCGTGCCTACAATTAATGGGAGCTGACGCTGAGAGTGAAAGGATCATGGAGAACAAAATACTTCGTGGAGAGGCTCCATAAACAATTTAACTTTTACTAATCTATTAAGACCTATAGCTCCACAATAACACATTCTCTCTTCAACAGCCCTCAGTGATGCTGCCAATATGGACGTCAGAGTTCCTGCAAGCTGTCTCCCGGATGGACCCGAAGTTCATAGCTCTGCATCTGCAAGAAGTCGGTGGCAAGGCCTACGAGAAATCCATGCAGTACGTCCAAGACTTCGTCCAGAGGCTATGCGACTGCCCAGAGTTGAGGCTCTTTGATAAGATCAGGATATTTCTGGACGAAGACTTCAGCTCTCCTGAGAAGTTTACTGTAAGTAGGCATTGTATAGTAGTAGGTTTTGCTCGCGATTTCAACAGCGTCCCGAGGGAACTACTTACCGGCTAGAGATGAAAAGCTTTTATATTATTATGTGTTTGTTATATACCTATAAGCTATGTTGTTGCCAAGTTTTATCAAACTCAATCCAGTTGATTTTGAGTGAAAGAGGCACAAACGTCCATAAACATAAACATACGTACTGGTGCTACTATAATAATAGTAAGATGTTCTTTATAAACCGGCTTCCTTGTATCTTAGTTTATTTATCAGGCGTATTTTGCGGATTCTACTTCCTAGAGTAGTTGATTTAGATTGTAACGAGTAGTGCATAATGTTGTTAACTGGAATCATAAAAAAACTTCCACCTAAATCGAAGTTTCGGGTATTGATTACTCAAATTCTAATTTAATATTCTCGTCAGGATGTGACTAAAAATCAGATAACGGGTCTAGATAAATCTGTTTTTAGTCAACAAAATAAATCTTCCTTTTTGAGACATGTATAACTTTTGACCTTTTGTAAATCTTCATAAGCAGATCAGGTATTCAACGCAGGTCACCCAAACAAAGCACACCTAAAATATTGCACTTAGCACACCCGTAGGTGGGATTCAATTGGAATAAAAATAATGTTTTATTTATTTGAAAGATTGATCTAATATTTATTATCACATATTTAAACTTAAATTTTATAAATTAGTACTATTTTCTAAGTATATATAAACAACTAACAAAAAATAAATAAATTAATATATTTACAAATATTTACATTACGCGTCAAAGTATTCCTCCGCATCGCTATCATCCGGTAACGTGCCCAGAAGACTGGCTGCATTGCCACGTTGTATAACAAGAAGATAATGATAACGAAAAGTAGCTTATCTTTGATCAAGCGGGAATGCCTGTTCTTTGGTCAAAGAACAAACTTACGTGAGATATATCCCCGTTTATTGACATGCAATAACTATAGTGGCTTCTACGAAGGCTGTTTAGAAATAATTCTCTAATGTCAGGCGATAGGTCAAGCTATTCTTGAGCTACCACATTCCTAGCTAAACGATATACTTATATTATATTTTATTTTGTTCACCCTTGAACAGGTCAACGTAATAATGGCCTTTTTTGGAGAGCTTTTTTTGTGGTTAAATAAACCGCGAGCTTAAGGGCCTGTTTCAGAGGTCCCAGGTAAAGTTGTAGATAGCTATCCGACAGATAATGTCATAGAAATGTTTTTAACATTAATTCTGGCTATGTTTTTTTTGGCATTAGGTATACTTTTCTCTTTTTTTACATAGATATACATAAATTTTATGACGAAAATTTCTGCATTCTGGTCTTACCCAGAGGTTCTCGAACAGGGGCTGAAAAATACAGCGAAATGGTTCCAGTAAAGGATGGTACGGCAGTGTTTGCTTTGCGCTCGACTTGGCGGGGGCACTGCCGTGCCCCCAAATATTATTGTGTACATAATTGTGTATTATAATAGCCTATGTAATAAATAAAATAAATTCCTCTTTAAAGTTATAAAAGATTCAGTATGTAGTTTTGATGCGGAGGTAAAGTTTCGTATTTTAGATGAATAAAATGTATAATACTTATAAATGCGAGAGCTTTTTTATTTTGCTTACATAATTTTAAGATAAATGTCAAAATAGCTTTTGGCTATAAATAAATGAATCACTGTTTCGGGTGTTTCTTGATATGGCAACATTGAATCTATTTAGTTATAGGTACAGATATAAGCTGAAGTTTGTTTGATTTAAAATTCTTGCTTTTGAAATATCTATTACTGGCTAGCGGGAACTATGCCATGGTGCCATGGCATAGTTCATGTAGCCATGGGAGCTACTCCGCGCACCTAGATAATGTAGCTTATAGCCCTCCTCGATAAATGGACTATCTAACACTGAAAGAATTTCTCAAATCGGATCAGTAGTTTCTGGTCTGATTAGAGAAATTCTTTCAGTTAAATGGAAACTTTCAGAGAAATTCTTGAGTAGCGCGTTTAAACAAACATACAAACTCTTTAAGTTTATATTATTAGTAGGTATAGATACCTCTCTTTAAAAATACATTCTTCCACCAGGCTCTTGGCAACATGTACTTCGCCCACTCGTCCCTGACGGACCTGAAGATCTGGGACTTCGAGCAGAAGGCCTACGTGGATGCAGTCGGCAAGGAGGTGCACGCCGGCAACATTGAGAAGATCACCACCAAGGAGAAGGCCAAGTTCCCGCAGCATTTCTTCCCGGAGGTAGGTAAAGAATAAATAATTAAATGAAATCGGCCAAGTGTTGATGAGACTCACGCACGAAAGGTTCCTGTGAACATATTTGTATGGCCCTTTAGTTATTTATTTTATTCTAGTCTGTATCATTTGTGAATATTTTAACTAACTATCACGGTTCTAGAAAAACCTGGGGAAAAAAAGTGATGGACAGCGAAGCCTTAGTAAGAATAAGATAGCCTTAAAATATCTGCTGGCATGTCTTATTAATAGCCGAGCAGATCGATTAATCTTAAGTTAAGCAATGCTTGGAGCCGTTGGTCCGTGGAGTGATCATTAAGTCACGAAAGCCTTCGCTTTTCGGAAGGCACGTTTGGTGGGTTCTGACTGTCATTAGAACATCTTAAGCAGTCGTTATGGGTAGTCAGAAGCCATAAAGTCTGAAGAACAATCTTCCAAGAGGAATCGGGTTGCCCGGGTAACTAGGTCGAGGAGGTCAGATAGGAAGTCGCTCCATCCGGCTAAACTGGAGACCTCTCCAACATAGTTAGTAATAGGTTAGATAGCTGACCAGATTATAGTAGAGAATATTAAATAATATTAATTTTAATGGTTGCTTCGAAAACTTACACTTAGTTGCAAAAAAAGAGAGAGCTGCCACTTTGTCATGATTTACGGTACTTATGCAAATGCGTGCACGCATCATATGCCTGTATAAGCCAATCCGAGGAAATATATAGTTATTTTATCGATTCTATACAATCTTGTTTTATGATTTTGCAATGCAAATATTTTAATGCTACATTTTTACATAAAAAATATATTATAAAACACATTTATAAATAAACAGAGTTGAATAAAGACATAAATAGCTGTTTCTACATGTTAAGGTGAATCCTAACAACTGCAAGTGCATGTTAGCTTGAGAAAGTGTGAACTACCGTGACATTTACTTATCTATGTTGTTTACAACTAACTATTCCCCGCGTTTTCACTCAATTCCCGTGGGAACTACTTCGCGCACCCTGTTAAAAAGGAGACTAGTGATCATGGCACATTGTACCGGCACGGTCACGGCACAGCAAATAACGTGTCATTTAAATTTGAATACTAAATTGTATGACGTATGATATATTTCATAACAACATGAGTTGTTAGATAGGAAACCGCGCGCTGACAGCCCGCCGTTGGCTTTTTTGTATTGATGTTATGAAATATACCGTACGTCATACGATTTAATGTGCCGTGACCGTGCCGGTACAATGTGCCATGACCATTAGTCTTCCTCGATAAATGGGCTATCCAACACTGAAATAATTTTTCAAATCGAAGCAGTAGATCCAGTGATTGGATAAATAAAGTTGAAATAAACAAAGTTTCGGCTCCCTAAAATTAGTATATGTAAATAACTTAGTTCTTACTTCATAAAAATAGTATATGAAGTACTCACTTATTAATTACTACCCGCAGTTTCTCCCGTTTATTAGGATAACCATTCTCCGCAACCGGGTAAAAAGTAGCCTGTGTCCATTCTTTTGACACGATTGCCCGACAGACAGACACGTATAATATTAGTAAAGATTCTTGAATGGGAAATCTATTAGTTGGCAAAGTATTTATGCTGTCATTTAATTACCAATTGTGTAATTAGTGTCAGTTACACATGTGTTAAGTCGTTAGTGTAAACTTATCTTCTAAATGGCTAAGTTGCTTTTAATGTAACCACTTTACACGTATTTAAGATTATATATGACAACTTTGAATTTCTAGCCATCTTCATTCGTAGTATAACTTTTATCTTTCTTATTTTACTATAGGACACAGGTTTTGTCTCACAGATGAAGCAATATAGTGAAAAATCCTGAAAAGATTTGAATTATTTTCAGTTTTTTTTTTCAGGATAATTGAAAATAAAATAATATTAGTAACTAGCATTTGTCCAAGCAATATAAACTCTCCTAAAAATTAACAAAAAACAAATAAAATACTGACCCATTATTCTCTCCGTGCAGTGTAAATGGTCTCGCAAAGGGTTCCTGCGCACGCGCTGGTGGATCCGCGGCACGGCGGTTGAGTTCGTCAACATACATCTGTTTCATGACGCTTCTAACCTGCTGGCTATTGAACCTTTCCCTTCTGTGAGTATTACTTTTATTTGTTTACGTCCCGTGGGAACTACTCCGCGCATCTGGTTAAAAAGTAGCCTATAACCTCCCTCGATAAATGGGCTATCTAACACTGAAATAATTTTCAAATCGGATCAGTAGTTCCTTCCCTTCAACCAAACAAATAAACAGACTCTTCAGCTTTATAATATTAGTATAGAGTATCTAAACCCAGGTCTCAAGAGAATAAATGCCCCATTGGTCGTGATGGTTCAAAGCGCGAATGTCAGGATCGGTTCCTGGGTCGGGCCGAAATCGCTGTGTGAGTTTTGTAAACTGGAGTAGGGAAGTTGGCGGTGTTACAGCCCTGTGCCTGGAAGGGCACGTAAAGCTGATGTCCCCGAATGCTACTCAGTAGCAGTCGTTGTTACAGTTCCACGTCAGAGGCCGTCAACTCTATCACCAGAGCTTGTTAGGTGATAAAAGCTCACTCTATTAGAAGAAGAAGAACGGAGAACAAGCTCCGGCAAGCGGGCAATAAGCCTACGTTTTTTCTAAGACTTTAGACTTTTTCACCAATACCTTGTGAACCATGACAGACACTTAAACTTTTAATATTTTTTAAGACCTTGTTGAATAGAGATGTTATAAAAATAAAATTCTACCAATTTTCTCCCCGTGTTTTCTTTACCATCTGCTAGCAATATTAATTGACAATAAATTAATGCATGCGTTACAGGTATACTGTCGTTCGCGGCGGCGCGCGTTACGTCACACGCTCCGTCACCTACATTCTGACGTGAACGCGGCACCATACTTCATATTCGGAGACTTTAACTTCAGGACTGATACCGCTGGCGTGGTTAAGGTAAATAACTAGACATTAAAAAAGCAAGTATCTGAAAAGCAAATAGGAAAAAGAGACTTAAAATTAGTAAAAAGAAAACAGATTTAATTCATAGGTGGTCAACTTTTTTGCAACAATGTGTACTTTATCCTTTGACTTTAATGCACCACCATATTTCATATTCGGAGACTTCAAGACCAATACAGAAGGCGTTCTTAGGATAATAACTATACTTTTTAGGGTTCCGTACCCAAAGGGTAAAACGGGGCCCTATTACTAAGACTTCGTTGTCTGTCTGTCTCCACGCTGTATCTCATTAACCGTGATAGTTAGAAAACTGAAATTTTCACAAATGATGTATTTCCGTTGCCGCTATAACAACAAATACTAAAAATTGTCAAACCGCAAATTATAACTCTGTTATTCATATATTTGTATGAAAAACAAAGTTATTTTTTGCTGTCCGAAAAATGTCTGTATTTTTCATAGATTCGCGAGTCCAACTCGCACTTGGCCGGTTTTTATAAAGATGGGCTTACCTCGCGTAACAATCAGAGCGACACCAATTTTGTTGCAAGTTTTTATTACATTACAAAAATCGTTATTTTGTAAGTGCTCAATTTTTATGCAACAAAGTGTAGTTTCTCCTTTTTCTTTACTACACACTATCCTCCAACACATAAACTGACCCCACCCTCGTCTTCTGCTTGCNTTAAATTTGAATACTAAATTGTATGACGTATGATATATTTCATAACAACATGAGTTGTTAGATAGGAAACCGCGCGCTGACAGCCCGCCGTTGGCTTTTTTGTATTGATGTTATGAAATATACCGTACGTCATACGATTTAATGTGCCGTGACCGTGCCGGTACAATGTGCCATGACCATTAGTCTTCCTCGATAAATGGGCTATCCAACACTGAAATAATTTTTCAAATCGAAGCAGTAGATCCAGTGATTGGATAAATAAAGTTGAAATAAACAAAGTTTCGGCTCCCTAAAATTAGTATATGTAAATAACTTAGTTCTTACTTCATAAAAATAGTATATGAAGTACTCACTTATTAATTACTACCCGCAGTTTCTCCCGTTTATTAGGATAACCATTCTCCGCAACCGGGTAAAAAGTAGCCTGTGTCCATTCTTTTGACACGATTGCCCGACAGACAGACACGTATAATATTAGTAAAGATTCTTGAATGGGAAATCTATTAGTTGGCAAAGTATTTATGCTGTCATTTAATTACCAATTGTGTAATTAGTGTCAGTTACACATGTGTTAAGTCGTTAGTGTAAACTTATCTTCTAAATGGCTAAGTTGCTTTTAATGTAACCACTTTACACGTATTTAAGATTATATATGACAACTTTGAATTTCTAGCCATCTTCATTCGTAGTATAACTTTTATCTTTCTTATTTTACTATAGGACACAGGTTTTGTCTCACAGATGAAGCAATATAGTGAAAAATCCTGAAAAGATTTGAATTATTTTCAGTTTTTTTTTTCAGGATAATTGAAAATAAAATAATATTAGTAACTAGCATTTGTCCAAGCAATATAAACTCTCCTAAAAATTAACAAAAAACAAATAAAATACTGACCCATTATTCTCTCCGTGCAGTGTAAATGGTCTCGCAAAGGGTTCCTGCGCACGCGCTGGTGGATCCGCGGCACGGCGGTTGAGTTCGTCAACATACATCTGTTTCATGACGCTTCTAACCTGCTGGCTATTGAACCTTTCCCTTCTGTGAGTATTACTTTTATTTGTTTACGTCCCGTGGGAACTACTCCGCGCATCTGGTTAAAAAGTAGCCTATAACCTCCCTCGATAAATGGGCTATCTAACACTGAAATAATTTTCAAATCGGATCAGTAGTTCCTTCCCTTCAACCAAACAAATAAACAGACTCTTCAGCTTTATAATATTAGTATAGAGTATCTAAACCCAGGTCTCAAGAGAATAAATGCCCCATTGGTCGTGATGGTTCAAAGCGCGAATGTCAGGATCGGTTCCTGGGTCGGGCCGAAATCGCTGTGTGAGTTTTGTAAACTGGAGTAGGGAAGTTGGCGGTGTTACAGCCCTGTGCCTGGAAGGGCACGTAAAGCTGATGTCCCCGAATGCTACTCAGTAGCAGTCGTTGTTACAGTTCCACGTCAGAGGCCGTCAACTCTATCACCAGAGCTTGTTAGGTGATAAAAGCTCACTCTATTAGAAGAAGAAGAACGGAGAACAAGCTCCGGCAAGCGGGCAATAAGCCTACGTTTTTTCTAAGACTTTAGACTTTTTCACCAATACCTTGTGAACCATGACAGACACTTAAACTTTTAATATTTTTTAAGACCTTGTTGAATAGAGATGTTATAAAAATAAAATTCTACCAATTTTCTCCCCGTGTTTTCTTTACCATCTGCTAGCAATATTAATTGACAATAAATTAATGCATGCGTTACAGGTATACTGTCGTTCGCGGCGGCGCGCGTTACGTCACACGCTCCGTCACCTACATTCTGACGTGAACGCGGCACCATACTTCATATTCGGAGACTTTAACTTCAGGACTGATACCGCTGGCGTGGTTAAGGTAAATAACTAGACATTAAAAAAGCAAGTATCTGAAAAGCAAATAGGAAAAAGAGACTTAAAATTAGTAAAAAGAAAACAGATTTAATTCATAGGTGGTCAACTTTTTTGCAACAATGTGTACTTTATCCTTTGACTTTAATGCACCACCATATTTCATATTCGGAGACTTCAAGACCAATACAGAAGGCGTTCTTAGGATAATAACTTTAGTTTTTAGGGTTCCGTACCCAAAGGGTAAAACGGGGCCCTATTACTAAGACTTCGTTGTCTGTCTGTCTCCACGCTGTATCTCATTAACCGTGATAGTTAGAAAACTGAAATTTTCACAAATGATGTATTTCCGTTGCCGCTATAACAACAAATACTAAAAATTGTCAAACCGCAAATTATAACTCTGTTATTTATACATTTGTATGAAAAACAAAGTTATTTTTTGCTGTCCGAAAAATGTCTGTATTTTTCATAGATTCGCGAGTCCAACTCGCACTTGGCCGGTTTTTATAAAGATGGGCTTACCTCGCGTAACAATCAGAGCGACACCAATTTTGTTGCAAGTTTTTATTACATTACAAAAATCGTTATTTTGTAAGTGCTCAATTTTTATGCAACAAAGTGTAGTTTCTCCTTTTTCTTTACTACACACTATCCTCCAACACATAAACTGACCCCACCCTCGTCTTCTGCTTGCCAGAAGGTGACAGAAGAGCTGTCGGGCAGCCGGCTGCAGAACGGCAGCAACGTGGAGGCGAGCAAGCTGCAGTTCCGCGCGCCCAGCGACGGCAGCCTCGTGCTCTCCATCGGCAAGAAGGAGTTCGCGCATGCCGACCATCAGAAGATCTTCCGAGAGCCTTGGGTAACAATCCTTTTTAATCTTAATTTTTTGAGGATTGAGCAGCGCTAAAACAGTTTTGTTAGGTTTTACAAAGATTTCCAAAAATACATAAAAAATAATTATTAAACAATTTAACGATACAGAAACAAAGTAATAAGCCCTAAAATTCTTAGAGTAAATTTTGATGGGCATATTCGTGAATAAAATAGATATAATTTTTGACGTCTTTTTTTACTCAAATGTTTCTCGAACACAGTTCTCGGAATATTCATATTTTTGCAATAAACAGTTTTAACTGACTTCCTAAAAAAGAGGAGGTTCTCAATTCTGATGTCTTCATGTATTTTTTTTATAAATAAAGTATAGAAAAACTAACTGACATCCACCTTAAATGGATATGAAAATAATAATAATTACTTAAAACCGATTATGTAAATAAAAATGTTCGTCGAACTCCCAGCTGCAGCGCTACGACCGCGAGCTGGAGGCGCTGCGGCCGCACCTGTACGAGTTCCCCGTCAAGTTCCCCCCCTCATACCCCTTCGAGGAGGACCCGCTGCTGCCCACGCACTACATGAAGACCAGGTAACACCAATTCACGGAAACTTCCACAAAAGAAAGTTCTAGATTTTGCTTGGAAAACCCACTTCCATGAAAACTACTTACCATACCTACCCGAATAAAATATAGTCATGTCACCCCTGTGAGATATTGACAATGAAAGAATTTTTCAAATCCGTCAGTAGTTACGGCGCCTTTAGGGGTACAAAGAAACAAAAAAAATCCTTTTTATTATCTTAGGGTAGACTGTTTCCCCGCGATTTCACCCTCGTCCGACAACTCCTACCCATACCCCGACAAAATACAGCCCATGTTACTCGGAGATAGTGTCACTTCCAAACAGTGAAAGAATTTTTCAAACCGGTCTAGATTTCTGATCCTTATTATTATTCTTTATTGCACGCACAAGTATATGTGCACACAGATAAAACAGAGAGGTTATGTACAGACGACAGCAGATCAAAATATACGAATCTGACAAATTTTACCAGTCAAACATTAACCTACCCTCATTGCGATAAGGTTGAAAATCGATTGCAGAAATTTGACAGATTGTGGTAACTTGATGTGCTGTTGTCTGTAACCTAACTAAAACTCAGCATCCTTTAGAGTAAACAGACAAAAATATTTCCTTTGTATTATATTGGTATAGATATTATTTATGTATATAACGGAGTACCAGAAGTGGTTAGAATATTTTGATACACTTGCATCTTGTCAGGATATGAAATAATACCACGGTAGCCATTCACATCGTCTATAATCGTTTTAGTACTTCAATATTCACAATGTTTACAATGAATTGGGTGGAACAGATATCTTTCCGAAGACCAGACCGCCTGGACTTGGTTTTTTTCTTCAAGATTCGACAGTCAACGTTGTCATCTCACGTCATCATGAGGACCATAAACTAGCAACCTGCCAGTTACAGTCGTCGCGCTCCGACATATATTACGATGTCCATGTCATTTTCAGATGTCCAGCATGGTGCGACAGAATCCTACTATCCCAGTCAGCTCGGCTGTTGGTGCAGACGCAAGATGCCGCGCGACCCGCTGACAACAGACATATGCATTCCTCCAGGTTTGTACACTTATCGCTAGTTTCAGAGGTTCCAGATAAAGTTCTAGATAACTATCCGACAGATAATGCCATAGAAATTTCACTTTCGACTGATTTTCTATGGCATTATGGGTATAACTATGTAGAACTTTTTCTGGAACCTTTGAAATTGCCGTAAACATCTGCCTAGCCTTTTCCCAACTACGTTGGGGTCGGCTTCCAGTCTAACCGGATGCAGCTGAGAATCAGTGTTTTACATGGAGCAACTGCCTGTCTGACCTCCACAACCCAGTTACCTGGGCCACCCGATACGCATTGGTAAGACTGGTTGTCAGGCTCCACTTCACTGTATTGGTTAAAAAACATATTTTATAAGTTAGGATTGTAAGTAATTTAATTCTACAATGATATCAATATTTTTTTATTACCTTAATAATAATTATAACCTGAATATTTTAATTTTCTANTGCGACTGCCAAAGATGTTCAAATGACAGCCGAGACCCACCAGTTTATCGTGCCTTCCGAAACACGGAAGAACTCGTTATGACGGACCGATCGCGACAAGAGTTGTACTTATAACTCTACAACTTCCCACACATGGATATAAAGTAGTCTTCATGTTATCCAGATAAATAAGCTATATTACTGCTAAGTTTCATAAAAGTCCATCCAGCAAGGTAACAAGCATACATACATCCTTATTATTTTTGCATTTATATGTAACTAGCTTCCGCCGCTTCCCGAGGGAGCTATTTCCCGTACCCGCATAAAAAGTACTTATATGTTATTCAGATATAAGCTATATTTCTGCCAAGTTTCATCAAAATCCGTCCAGTAGTTTTTGCGTGAAAGAGTAAGAAACATACATACACATACAAACTTTAGCATTTATAATATAGTAAGATATTCACTATCATTATTTCCAGGAAATCTGTGACGGATTCTACAGACAGTAGCGGGCGAGTGTCGTCGTCTGACAGCAGCCCCGCGCGATCAGAATCGCCTGCTAGACAGAATACACAGGTAAGAAGAATAAATAAATAAATAAGAATAATAAAGGTAGAATACATAAAGCATTATTATTTTTTACAGTAAAAAGTTTAAGGTTTTTACTCGACTGTAAAGAAGGTGATTCTTGCTAAATCTGAAATTGTGTAAATGACTCTGGGCTTTTATCCGGGTGCGCGGAGTAGTTCCCACAGAAAGCGGGACAAGATCTAGTATTAGTATAGTTACACAAAGTCGTAGCTTGATTGTTCAAAGTTGTATATTATCGTACTAAGTTTGGTTTAACACTTCCAGGGCAGTCCAGGCAAGACTCTAGAGAAGAAAAGCAGCATGGCTGAGCTTGACGCGCTGTCCGTGCCTGTCGGCAACATGAACTTCAGCCGCAAGAGTATCGCCGACCCTACCAGTGTGCAGCAGGCTATTAGTGCTAGGTAATATATGCTTTACAAATAGTTATTCATATTTATTGGTACAGACGACAGCACATCAAGTTACCACCATCTGTCAAATTTCTACAATAGATTTTCAACCTGTTACAATAGTGGTAGGTTAAAGTTTGATTGGTATTTGACAGATTCGGGTACCGTGACCTGCTGTTGTCTGTACCTGTATATTGTTGTACTTACCTTGTTTTCTAAATTAACTAGGATGTGTTTGAGCGCCGAGGTCCAGGTGTAGGGTGCTGGTCTCGGCGGTTCAATAAAACTTCGATGATATTCAAAGTAGACTGTATTATATGTGTAAGAGAAAATCGCGCGTTGCGCGTGCGGTCGTGTATGCGCGACCGGGGTCGCTGAGCGAGTGTCCGGGGGTCCGGCGTATGGTGAGGGCCCAGCTTAGGTGGGGCGCACGATGACGTGTGCTGGCGCGACCTCATAGGCCGGCGCGATGTGACGGTCCGGAACAAGGATTTATATGCTAGCCTATAATTTATAAAATGTTAAACTTAATATGATTTTCTTATTACCCGTTAAGTTGAATGAGGGTTAAATGGTTTTCTTAAAAGTCAATAATATTTTTATAACTGCTATTTAATAACTGAAGTAACACAATTAAATTTTGAATACGCGTGCGCTAAAGTGGTCTCATATTATTACTATTCCGCACTGTCTGCTGCTAATACCTAAAATTATTTTTAATGCAAACACGCATCGATTCGCAGAGTTTTCAAAGTTGCTATTTTAATGAAAAGTGTACCTATTTTTAGAGTTAAGAGTATATTTTTGTCCTGTCAGGATATGTGAAGCAGAAGGCACCCGGCGGCGCCTGGTGCGCAACCAGTCGGAGGGCGAGCCCGCGCCCAGGCGCGACGCGCCGCGCCGACGCGTCGCCTACGGCGTCATCGGGGATGCTGCTTGTATGGGGGACCATAAGGTACGGGTGTTACGCTGTATCCCACTCAAACTAGCCTTTTTTTTTATCAGGGGGAAAATCCTCATGGACTGGCCTCCACCTGGGGTCGGTGGAGGGGTGTGCCGGACTCTTACCGGCTAAAAACCCACCTGGTGTTGCCTCCAATTACCTTTTGTCGAGGGCACGGGTATCGCCGAAGCATTCATCCGCACCCCCGACAGTCACTCAAACTAGCCTACGTTGACGATAAACCAACACGATAAAATATGTACGGCCAGTTTCATAGGTTCCCGATAGAATTGTAAATAGCTATCCAACAGATCACGCCATAGAAAAGTAATCAAAATTAAAATAATTTCTATGGCACTATCTATCAGATAGCTATTTAGAACTTTATCTGGAACCTATTGAACTGGCCGGTAATCTTTTATATTAGTTAACAACTATGTCGCATGAAGTATTGATTATATTGTCTCACATCGCTACATGTGAGTCACTTAAAGCGAGGTTCCACCAGTGTGCGGCTCTGTGAAGCATACAAATGTTTTTTCTGGTCTACTCGCTCTAGTAAATTGTGTGCAAATATTTCTACATAAATGGCAATCTACGTGTGCAAACACATTCTAGCAGTTGACTCGCGCGGACGCGTAGTACATATTTTGTTTGTTCGCCAAATATTTTTATATCAAATATCGTTTTTTTTATCTTTTAATCTACTAAAAAAATATGATGAATTACTTTTAATATGTATCCTAAATCATTATACTAATAAACTCAATCTCTCCAACAGCCAATCTACTTACGCGTGATGCTACAAACGGACCGAGGTAGTACACCTTGCTGCAACCCCCTCCTCCCTCCCCTGTCCCCCCGCGCCGCCCCCCTCCCGCGCCTGCCCACAGACCCCGACCTCTACGCGACCAAAAAGCTCAAACTGCCCCCCTCTACTAGCCACCCAGACAAATTAATCGACGAAAATCTTATACGAACTAGAACGGGGTCATTAAATGAGTCTATGTTACGAATACCACACGTAGAAATCACTAGTGCTGACTACACTAGCTACGATGGAATTTACGTTAACGATATCGATAATACTCTCCTATCAGTCCGTCGATGTGTCGATCCGTATACACCAGAAAGCATCGATTCCCACAGCCCTAATGTCGAAGCTTCGTCAGGCTCCGACGAGTTATCAGTCGAAGTAACTGAAATATCGACTAATAAATCGACTAAATTGAACCGCGATCGTAGTGTTTCACCGACACAGTTGAAGAATCGATTAGATAAGTTGCTATCGGACAAAGATGATAAGGTTAAACCGATACCTGAAATTCAGAGATTGAATAGTAGAGAATCGTGTAAATCTGAGGCTAGTAAGACTAAAGGAGGGTTGTGTTGTTTAGCGTTGAAGTGCTATGGGTTCTGTAGGCGGCGGGCGAGGAAAGTCAAGTGTGATTGTAGCGGCTTAACCAAGTGTTGCACTTAAAAGCTTAATTTTTGAACTTGGATTAACTTAAACGCCACACAATTTGAAAGTAGATAATTTCTTAACGTGTATTGTATGTTTGACGTAT
>NWSH02000081.1:10465085-10475907 GCA_002382865.2 Heliothis virescens
CGCGACTTTCCTGGCGTCTGCCATCGATCTTGGTGCTCGACTGCCTCTGAAACCCAGCGATGGGGAAGGGTGAGTACCATGGTTAATTGAAGGGTGTTTTTAAGGCCCATTCTGACCCACCAGTTCATCGTGCCTTCCGAAACACGGAAGAACTCCTTATGACAAGGTCACTCATCCACGGACCAGCGCCAAGCGTTGCTTAACTTTATGATCGGTCGATCCGCGCGGCTTTGACTTAACCACGAGCTCTTCTTAAGTCTTTTTCGTTAAGTCCGCTATAAGTAAATAAATAAATTTCGGAGAACAGCTAGGCATTTTAAATATCACCTTTTTCAGCCTGGTAGTCCGTCTGGGCAGTAGCACTCCGTTCTCGGCGGAGCTGCAGCGTCTGCGCGAGGAGGTGCGTCCGCTCTCGCGCCTGCCGTCCTGTCCGCGCGAGTACAAGCGCACTACCGTCGAGAGGCTGTTCCGAGATGCTGGCCTTACCCTGGACTGGTGCAGTTTTGAGCTGGTACGTTGTTTTATGTTGATATTCCTTTGATTTCCAGGGAGGGTACAGTGCCAAGAAGCCGTAATGTGTGCGTTACGCTGTGGACTGGAGTTAAGGTTGAATTTCTTATTTCTGTTTTGGAAAGACCCTTCGATGCGCTTTGACTCTGCGCTAGTATAAATTGACCCTAATCAAACAGCTAGAGCCTGACGCTGATTTTCAACTGGACTGGTCAATAAAACCTGTTGGTAAATGTTCCAGTATAACACGATCTACAAGGAGCGTTCCACCCAACACCTGGAGTACCTGACCGAGGTGCCCAACTCCAGCAAGTCGGCCAAGTCCTTCAAGGCGCTGGACACTAGGGACGCTTGGACTGCACCTAGCAAGGTACCTACGTGGTTATTTGTCAAAAATATATTTACTTGAATTGTTTGTCTCATGTTTGATTAAATTTAATGTGTCTTATAAACACCTTAAAACTTTTGAATACCAATCTATGCCATNCTGGAGTACCTGACCGAGGTGCCCAACTCCAGCAAGTCGGCCAAGTCCTTCAAGGCGCTGGACACTAGGGACGCTTGGACTGCACCTAGCAAGGTACCTACGTGGTTATTTGTCAAAAATATATTTACTTGAATTGTTTGTCTCATGTTTGATTAAATTTAATGTGTCTTATAAACACCTTAAAACTTTTGAATACCAATCTATGCCATCTACACTACCTCACTGGTGGCGCGGAAACGTGTGCGACGTGTGCGTGCATATTATGAAGAATACAACTTTTTCAACATTTTGCATCGCTGTATCTCCGAAATAATGATTCTTAGGAAAAAAGTGTAAACACAATTTGTATAGATAATTTCATTATAAATAATTTTCTCTTACCTATTTTTATTATAAAACTTACCGTTTAGTTGGAAAACTCAAAAAACCGATTTTTGCAACCTTTGACCTTGAATAACTTTTTTTCCACACTTCGGATTGATGTGGATAATTGACAAATTGTGTATAATAGGGCTCCCAACATTCATGCCAATTTTTAGCAAGGTGCGAATTAATGTAACCTTCAATGTCTATTTTGACCGGACTATTATTTCGCTCAGGAGCAGCTACCATCTCGCAGCTACGGTCGGCAGCTATCGGCGGCAGTGTTAGTTCCGCTGTCGCTTTTACTGCTGTGTGTAGCTGCGTTGTCGGCTGCCGTCTGCGCTCTGCATGCCACTGTGTAAGTAGCTCGTTGAAATACTAATCAATAAAAAATTAGGTTGAAAAAAATAGCACTTTTCGAACGTCAAAATTGCATGAGACAGCCCTAAAAATGCCCGCCCTGCACCACTTCCTATGTATTTTTGCTGGGAAGAAGAAGTGGCGCAACAACCTCCCCAGTAACTACACGACTTGAATTGTCGACGCTTCACGTGACCAGAAGGCAGGCTTATTCGTTGGACAAAGAATAAGCATTGTCATATAACGTGGCAAAAAAATAACTAAAAAGGACTTTAAATCACCTTTAGCTTAGGCAATTATGACCTAAAATGTTTACTTTATTTCAGACGAGACCCAGAGTCAGAGTACTTTCTGGCGAACATATTCCACATTTGTATCGATTATAGAAATAGAAGGTTCGATATGATATATGATACTTTTTATGTAGCCACTAATAAATAACTAACAAAAAGTACCTACATTATTTAAAAATACTTATTGTTTTAAATAACTTAATAAATCAATATATTTCATGAAATGCGTACATTAACAAAGCCAGCTTTAACAATTTTTTTTCATAATCACTAAAATCACTAAAAAAGTACCTAAGCATTTGAATTAATATTAAAAATCATTAAAAAATAGCAATTTATATATTTGTTTCACTTAATAAATACGCATACATTTGAAACATTCACACTCAGTTGTCTTATACATCATAAAACACGGATGATGTATTAGGCATGACGACTAAAAAAGTCCGTCTTTTAGATTATAAGAAAATATTGCATACGTATTTTTTCGTTTTCCATCTAAACAAATAATTACGAAGCTATAGACCGTTGAAATTGCGAAATGCAAACATAGTACATAGGCGTGACGTCAGGCCCACCCACTCCTGATTTTTAATACTTATTATCTTTGTTATTGTTCATAGATTTTTAAAAACAAAAAATGCGTGTCCAATATTTTGCGGTAATCTAAATTATGGACTGTCGTCATCCCTATTCCCAGAGCGCACAAGTCGAAGGTGGAGATGTGCCGCTACGGCACCGCCGACACCGACCACACGCACGTCGCCGACAACACCAGCACCAAGAGTCTTGGAGTCAGGTCGGTTAATCATTTATTATTAACCAATTACGAATTTTATTACAAGATATAAAACGTCATTCAGTTTAACTTTTTTGTTACCTGTAATTTAAAAAAGTCCAGTAAAAATCATGGATAAGTCAGTAGTCTCACGTACAAAGAAGAAATGTGATTAAAAAAATCGTCAGTCATTTTAGCGTTTTATTAACGTGCAAAGACTAAAAGTGAAGAACAAAATTCAGGATTCAAAAATGTCATAACTATTGTGATATTCAGCAAATCTGTGGGACTTTATTTTAATGAATGACATTAAATCTGTTATTGTCTCCGTTACTTTATATGCATTAACATAAACTTAAATCCTACATCTCTAAAACAATCCTTGCATTACTTCCAGCCCCAACAACAGCCTAGCGCGTCCATACAGCCCTAAATCGAGCAGCAACCTCGCCGGCAGCTACAACCGGCCGCAGCCCCCGCCGTACCAGGGCTCTGCCCCCGGCGGCCTGCCGCAGCGCCGGAGCCCCGAGGCCTGCGACCAGCGCACACAACTCCTCGAGGAATCCCTCAAACTACTCAACGAGGCCAAAATCTCCAGCGAATTCGACACCCTCCCGATTAAAGATCCGATTATCGATTTGAACGACGGCACTGACGATTATGTACCGATTAAGGATGGTTACGTATCGATGAAGGATTTAGACGATATCGATGTACCGGATTTAGCTAAATTCGGGTTGTCGGGTATATGACATCAGGTTACGGCGGACGGACAGCCGCCGGTTAAAACTTGGTTCTGTTAGAACTGAGGGTTAAGTTAGGGGGGTGTAGGAGTCCCCCTAACTTCTTGCTTATATCTCATTGTGCCGGTATGAACTTATTTACATTGATGTGTAACTCTGGATGGTTCTTGTAATTTCAAACATTATTGTGTAAGTTGGCATTCTGTTTTGTTTTGTTACTCTGTGGTTTTATCCGAAAATAGTACAGTCAATAACAAAAGTCACTTTTTCACATAAACATTAAAACAATCGAATTCAACACAAAAAAATACTATAGAAAACCCTATGAAACCGAACATAATTTCTACAAGTATTTTTAAATACAATTAAGTATACATACGTTACATTCTTCACAGTACATGAGTATCTCAATATTAATGAAAATCTTAAAAAAAAAAAACAAAAATTCTGCAGCAATTTTAATAAACCACTTGTAAAAAACGTTATTTAATCAAATGAATAAAAGATTAACTAGGATAAAGAAAACGTAGACAAAACCGGTATTACCATCGATGTACCGGTATTTATCGTAACGTACATAACATCTTACCGGTAACACGTTACTACTACGTTTAGGTTAAGTTAATTTTAAATAGGTAAGGAATATCAGAATACCAATACTCGTGAAATCAATATTTTCAAGATTCATTTCTAAGGTCTCATATCAATCTTGTAAATGTCTCTAAAATAGTCAACAAACGAAGATTAACTAACTCGGATTTTTGGAATGATCAGAAAATGAAATAGACTAACTTCAGAAATTATTATCTCCTTAAAGTTTATGGTGATATACAATGATAACTGACATATTCCTGCAGATACTTCAATAGTTTTAGTATTTCAACATAACAAAATATTAAATTGAAGTCGCTTCGTCCGTTCCGGGGCTTGGATGCCACAGTCAGACAAAAAGAGACATCAAACTTATAACACCTCTCTTTTTCCAATGGGGGTCAAAAAAAGGGATTAAAGCTACATCATCTATGTACGATTATATCAGTACTTACATACACATCAGTACAAGTGAAATAAAGTTTTGCAAAAAGTATACCCATCATCTGCCTAGCCTTTTCCCAACTACGTTGGGGTCGGCTTCCAGTCTAACTGAATGTAGCTGAGAACCAGTGTTTTACATGGAGTGACTGCCTGTCTGACCTCCACAACCCAGTTACGCGGGCAACCCGATATTCATTGGTAACACGGCTTCTGACTACCCATAACGATTGCCAAAGATGGGCACATGACAGCCACCAGGGACCCACCAGTTTATCGTGCCTTCCGAAACACGGAAGATCTCGTTATGATAAGATGGTCACCCATCCACGGNATACCCCTTGGTAAGACTGGTTGTCAAACTTTCTGGCTTCTGACTACCCGTAACGATTGCCAAAGATGTCCAAATGGCAGCCGGGACCGACTACATCGTATACACATGATGTAGTTTGCAAAAAAAAACTCAAAAATTAAATAACAAGGATGAATTTTGAAAATAATTAAATTTCGAGTATTGACTATTACTGTATATGTAGTAATTAATATTACGACACCCGGGGCGAACTATCACATGTTAAATGATATAGTAGATTGTAGATATAGTTACAAACTTAGTATAAGTTATAGTTAAGAGTAGATTTAATAGTACAGTATATTTAAAATAACTGGAATTTTCTGATTTTAGTCTACAATTGGTACGCAAATTATTATTTTCTTAAACAAAAAACGCATGAACACACTTCGACCCAAAACTAAAACAAAAAATAACATAGAAATGCAGTAACACAGAAACAACATAAAATAGAGTAACATAGCAATTTTGTATAAAAATAATACATTAATGATCAATATTAAAATAGGTATAATAAAACATTGCAGACCCTTTTTCTTCTCCGTTTGCCAAAACTTTGTCAAACATAAAAAAAAACAAACTGTTGAAAGCAAAAAAAACATATTTTCGTACACTGGAAATAAAACAAAATAATACATATAAATTCAAGTAATATCTGGTTCAAAACTATTTAAAAATGCAACCGAGGACCTTTAACCATTTCATCATATTTATAAAAAATCTAGTTCAGCAACCAATAAACAAGACAATATTATTATCACTCAGATAAAGTAAAATTAAACGAGAGTATATTCATAGTCAGGAAAGTCTAACTTCAGTTTATTCCAATTATACTAAAAGTACTGTGTCTAGTTCTAAGTAAATATACCTTGCGGTTGGAATCACGGTTTTTAATAATAAGAAAGTAGATGAAAATGCACGTCATAGAACGGAGCCATAGTATTTAAGTAGTATAGTTAGTTAAGTATTTAGTATAGTATAAGTATGGTCGAAAATTAGTATAGTATAGTATATTAAGTATGGTCGAAAATTAGTATAGTATAGTAAAAGTAAGTATGGTAAGATTTTTTTTAATGATAGTTCCTCGTCACGGCAAAAATACTCGATAGAAATAATCTCGCAATTTTTAATAAAAATAAATGTAAATTTAGGAAAACAAAATCACAATTTCGTTCAATTAAAAAGCAGAGTTTTTTTAGGAAGATCAAAATAAAAAATAAATAAGTTTTATTTATTTGAATAAGTCATACAAAAGTAGTAATTTAAAGTAGGTTTACTTAGTTATTAAATTAATGTTAAGTAGCAAACCTAGATTATCATAAGTCAGAGCATTTTAGCGACATCTACTGTGCAAAAAGTACAACGAAACTTTTCTCTGACGCGATAAGAAAAAACATCAAACCTATGAACAAAAAAACCTGTATTTAATATCAGTCGTAACTTGTGGTTAACACCTGTTTAACAACAAAAAAAAAAAATTCACCAACACAAAAAAAAACGAAAAAAAATATCTAGGTAAAAAAACATCGCACTTAACAGCAGTCGTAACTTAATATAACAGTTATTTAACATCAAAAAAATATAAAATTCACCAATACAAAAAAAAAAACTAAAAAAAATATCAGTTTGGAACCACCTGGAATATAAATGGGTAAAGTTAAAAAAACATTTTGGAAACAAATAGTAAAATTATTATCAAAATCAATGTAGAATAATAAACAACAATTTAACATCGCAACAATTACGACGAAAATACCTAAAAAACATTTTCAATTAATAAAAAATCCAAATCAGCGATCAGTATTCAATGTTTCCGACTTATGCTTAATTTAGGAATGCTTAAAGTTACCAGTGACTTCTAAAATAGGTTAAGTAATTCCCACTCGTACTGTACATATAAAAGTGGATGAAACGTAAGTACACAATACTTAAGTAAATACTTAATTTATGTAAGTTAAGTTAGGTTTACTGTAGCGTGGTGTTAGGTGCAAATATCTCTCATAACTTACAAAAATGTTTATAAAAACATAGACTTTTGAAATCTATAGACAGGGCACTAAATACCATCCAAAGTAAAAACAATATCAGATAATTCATACCGTTAAAATAAACTACCCAAAAGATTATCAAAAATATATCTTTGAATAACTACTTAAAATAAACTCAAAAAATGGAGGAAATTGTATACTCACAAGTCCCATAAAAACCAATATTACAACTTGGTTAGTGTAGGATATTTGTATCTGACAATGCTTTAGAGATAATATATAAAGCTTTTACAGACCTAACCATCATCACTATGAATAAAGAAAATATTTAATGACAAAATCAAATAAATAATCAAAAGAAATACACGTATTAATAAATGTTAATAAAAATACACTTACTAGAGAAAAAAATAGTTAATAAAGAACAAAATACTCGAGATTCACAAAAAAAATATAGTAACTCATGATTCATATTCAATGATAAATATTTTAAAGGCTAAACAATACATTTTCAGAATTAAAATGGTTGTCATGATAGCCCATCATCACTAACTATCAGATAAAATAGCGATTAAACGGTAACCTAACATCAATTTCAAAATAACCGAGTATAACAAGATACTTATAAAAAAAATATAGGGCCGAATTCAGAAACCTCCTCCTTTTATGAAGTCGGTAAAAAAATTCATTCATATTCATATATTTCTGCAGCTTTGAGTATTATCTCCAAAACTTCCACAGAGCTACAAAATTATAGACATATACAATAACTAGTTTACTTATTATTATATTGAAAAAAAGGCGAACGTACTGAAGGTACCAAACGTGGTACCAATGTAGTTGTAAATAATATTTTTAGGATTAATCTATACTAATACTAGCTTCTGCCAGTGGTTTCACCCGCGTCCCGTGGGAACTACTCGGCGCACCCGGATAAAAAGTAGCCTATAGCCTTCCTCGATAAATGGGCTATCTACGCTAAAAGAATTTTTCAAATCGGACCAGTAGTACCTGAGATTACCGCGTTGAAACAAACAAACAAACTCTTCAGCTTTATAATATTACTATGTATATCTATGTATATTAAAAAGCTGAAGAGTTTGTTTGTTTGTTTGGTTGAACACGCTAATCTCAGGAATTACTGGTCCGATTTGAAAAATTCTTTCAGTATTCGATAGCCCATTTACCGAGGAAGGATATAGTTTACTTTTTATCCGGGTGTGCGAAGTAGTTCCCACGGGACGCGGGTGAAACCGCTGGCAGAAGCTAGTAGAATAATATATCTAGGATTAAATTGTACATTTGCAAAGAGACCTCTATTAGGTGAAAGCAACTATCGAAGCGGTAGTTGCACTAAGTAGATATTTAGGATAATATACATAGAATTAAAATATAAATTAAGTATCTACACTTTATTTTATTCAACTGGTAGGTATATTTAGATTATAATTGAAAAAAAAAACAAAAAAGAAAACAACAGATTGAACCAAACCAACCATTTAGCAATTTTTTGAAAAAAAAAACATGGATCCTAAATCAAAAATAAAAATTATAGCCGAAAATACTATACTGTTAACCACTTCATAATAAAAATTCTAAAAAAACTGCGTTGAATAAAGAATTCTGTAGGTATATTTGTGTAAGTGTAATTAAGAGAGGTAACAAACTTATTCTAGGGTAATTAAAGATGTTAATTTAAGACGGTACAGTCGTAAAATTCGTAGTTTAAATAACATAAAAAACCAAACCAACAGTTTTGCTACAAATACAACTACAAATAACAAATAAACATCACGCAAATAATAAAAAAATATTTTGGCCGGACCAACTCTATACGGCTCAACACCATTAAAACAACTGTCTAACTAAATTCTAGACTACAGTTAAAAATACAACTGCTACATATAATAACCTAGTACAGTCGACAGCGAGTCAGTGTACCAAATCTGTCAAATTTTATCAATCGAACATTAACCTTCTACTATTGTGATAAGGTTGAAAATCGATCGCAGAAATTTGACAGATTTGGGTATACTGACTTGCTGTCGACTGTACATATTACCAAAAATAATAACTTATATCTATAATTTTATGACTGTATCATCTTATTATAATATCCCAAAGAAGTGTACATTTTTCGAAAAAAATCATGTTCTATTATTAAATATAGGTGCAATTGAGAAAAATATAGTTATAAAATAGATATACGCACAATAACGTGAATTAGTATTATGTTTGACAATATTTTTCTATAAGCGATAAAACTTTTCATCATACCAGCAGAAGAAAAAACACCATATTATTAGTACCAAAATGTAAAAAAACACATTAATATCAACATCTGAGTTATAATATTCCGCCGTATTCCCAAAACTAACTGACATATTGCCTAATGCTATATGCGTTACTCAGACTCCCGCTCCTCACATATCCATCAAAACTAAAAAAAATATGGTAATAACCTAGAATAAACCTTTATTTGTGAGGAGAAATAAATAAACAACTTGTCTATACGTATTCAATATTGCTGAAGTTTCATGTCACTTATAGAAAGTATTGATCAGTTAGGTTAGTCTAACACAACCATAGATATAAAACTAATAGATAGAACGAGTCTAGTCCAGCGAAAAATAAAGAAAACTACCATATTCCCATTTTACCATCGCACAACACTTTACTACGAAACGTAGCTTGCTACGACGATGCTACGCGGTTGCTACGCGCCAAGTTACAGAGCAAAAACAACACTGACTGGGATCATTTACCGTATAAACTCATTTGACAGAAAATATTTCAAAAAAATCATTAAACCATATCTATATAAAAATGTCATTAATTACAAAAAAATATTGGTTAATAATAATTAAAAAATGGTAAGATCTTTGGAAAACTCATAGTCAGATTTTCAGCTCTATTTCAAACATAGCTAGACTTTAAAATGACATAAAAAAATAATTACGTGCACTAAAAGATTTCAAATCCAGACCTATGAAAATCTAGAGGCGCCACAATACAATCTCGTCTTTACAGATACAATTTGCCCGATCTATTAGTTTTAACTCTATGGTTTTGCAAGATAAGTACTTGATAAGATGTAAATATAAATAAACAGAAAACAAAGAAACATGAAAGAAACCTTGTAGAATACTTAGGTAAAATAAGAATAATAATTACCTATGGATAATAATTAAATAAGGATTAACGTTATAACTAGGTAAGTCTAGAATACAATATGAGGTAAGGTAACAAGCATCTTTGTGCGAATGTGGTTTTAAAAAGAAATAGAAGCGGAGTGCAAGAGGTTTAACTTGGAACAGGCCAAAAAAGGTTTCATTCAAACATTCTTTAAATTATATCCAATTGCATAAGAAATTACAAAAAAATATATTTAAAAAAGAACTCGTAACAGGTAAAATTCTACAGATTTAACCATACTGAAAGGATTTTTAACATCAAAATCTATCAGGAGGTTAATATCAATCGGTAATAATTCATTATCAGAAATTATCATCATCATTGACTTTCTATATTCCCCATTAATTTGGGGTCATCACATCATAATTATATCTTCTTCATCCATCTATCTTCTTCATCCATCTCGTCATCCGCCTAGCCTTTTACCAACTACGTTGGGGTCGGCTTCCAGTCTAACCGGATGCAGTTGAGACCCAGTGTTTTACATGGAGCGACTGCCTGTCTGACCTCCACAATCCAGTTGCACTGGCAGACCTATACTCCTTGGTAAGACTGGTTGTTAGTCACTAGCTACCGACTACCGAATACGTAGCCACTGCCAAAGATGGTCAAATCACAGCTGGGACCCACCAGCTTATTGTGCCTTTCGAAACACCGAAGAACTTGTTATGACAAGATGGTCAAGCGTTGCTTAACCTTATGATCGATCGATCCGCACGGC
>NWSH02000081.1:10483090-10503697 GCA_002382865.2 Heliothis virescens
TTACTGAAGCGGAACCCGCACGAATTGACCTACAGTTTGCCATCGTTTGTAGTAGTTGTAAGAACACGGCACTAGATGTCGTTAGTTAAGCTTAGGTTTATATTCTATTTGTAAGAATATTGTGTCGCTGTCTCATGACAACGGTTAAATAAAAAATCACTTGGAAAAGCATTTAACAAAAACAAGTACCTATGTAAAAAAATAGTTTTAACCGTCTCGATCGAAAACCACAGATGGGAAAAATACACAAAAAATAATAAATAGCAAAAAAAAACTGTAATTCAAAATCCAGTTCTCAGATTACCTTAAAATTGGGCCACAAATTACTGGAGCACATGGACACAATTTTATAACCGGACTCTTTAATTTTGGAAGAAAATTATTAAGAATGTTATGGGGAAGCGATAAAATATATATACTTACTTATACCCAATAATATAATCTAGAATGCAGTAAAACAGCTATATTCAACTAGTTTTACTAAACGCGGTAAAATGATTAGTAAAACCTACATTGGTACTTCAATAAAACCTATATTTGCATAAAAAATTTGACATCCATAAAAATAGCATAATTTTGGCGAAAAAAACCGGCTTCATGGACAAAACAATAAAACACGATCGTCGATACATTTGAACAACTGATAAATTGTACGCTCTGAAACTTTTATAACTCTATCATCAAACAAACTTAAGCTCTAAAATGCACTTTATTGCGGTAATAATAATGTAAAAAGTTGAATAGCTGCTTTAAAGCATGCATAAGTTAGTTTTAAGTAGGATTAGGTTCGGACATGACGGAGACACGATGCAACTATAAGTGGAAAACCAAAGAAATAAAAAAGTAGTGTGTATATATTTACTATAGTAATTAAAATAAATAAATAAGAAAATTACGAGTAAGATAAAATCGCTGTATGACACAGGACAGGCTAATGAGTAGCTTTTGATAAAAAAAGGAAAAACACAAAAATATGTAGTAGTACTCAGTAGTTGTAGGTACGTAAGCTTTCTTTCAATTTTACATTGAAAAAACCCTATCTGGTTTGCAGTAATAATAATTCAGATAAGTTTTAACGCATACGCAAACGTGTCCATCCTGATATGATCCTAAAAGCCTTGGAAAGTTCGACGATTTCAGGTCTGAATAACCTGAGTAACGATTTTATGCGACCGAAATTCTGTGACTCACGACTCAAAAAATTACGCTCTTTTGGCCTCAGCCTTAAATACGTTATAATTGAAAATCCAATATAATCAAAAAAAAATTAATCATGTCGATTTTTTTCTACAAAAGATAATAGCGTATAAATCTCAAATCTTCAAAATTCGAAATTCGCACTCAGAGACGTCAATTAAATTTTAATGATTACTTAAAAAAAAAAATTGACACTTATGTCAATATCCATAAAGTCTTTCTATACTTAAGATAAGTAATGATTAGCTTAATTGACGTCTCTGAGTGCGGCAGTAAGACAGGACATATCAAGAAACATAACACTACATTTTTATAATAACATCAACGTACCACAATATGTCAAATTTCTTCAATAGATTTTCAACCTTATCACAATAGTGGAAGGTTAATGTTCGATTGGTAAAGTTTTACAGATTCGGTAGGTACGTACATTTGAACAATTTACAAAAAGCTCTATCATCTTGAATAAGCAGGCCGTATCTGAATTAGTGTTATTCTGCAAAATATTAAGAAACAATTTTTTTTTTTGTTTTGTATTTGCTAAAAGGACAAAGTTCAAATATTTGGGAAATTATTTTAATAGTTAATAATTAGATATTAAGAAATGTACTTATAATGATGAAACGTAGCGAGATACATTAATTAGTTAAGCGGTAACATTCGACAGTGTACATATAAAGTCGCAATGAAGATAAAGCGATTGATTTCGTAAGGAATTAGTTAAGATTTTTGAAAAAATGTTATTCTTCCATGACATTTTTGGGCAGCTCGAAAAACGACTCCTTTTAAATGGAAGTCTATTATTAAGATAGGATTAAAAAAATCTTTTATTCATTTGAATAAATAACTTCCAAAACCCACAGAAAACTTAATAGAATGCCGATTTAATATTTCACTAAGTAACATTGATAAGAATACTCATACTACTAAAATAGGTAATTAATGATATTAAATACTAATTGAACATGCTTCATTTTTCCTTACTTAGAGGAATACAAAACTTCTGTGTCACAGATAATTAAATTTTATGAAAAATAATATAAAAACCAGCTACAATTAAGTTTAAGTTTATTGTTACAAATATATACACTGTGTTCCTAAGGATATGCATAAATTTTGAGAAAATGGCCGATAGTCTATTATTTTATAAAGGGCTTAGCAATACCGAGATATTTTTTGATGAAATATGGCCGTTAAACATCTAAAGTCTTTATAACTCTGTGGTACTAGGGCTGTAAATTAACATCATGTCATTTGACAAAAAAGTCTATTTAATATCGTATTACCATTCAAAAAATATCTATAATATGTGATAATATCCAGTCTTCAGAAAATAAAAATTTTACAATATAAATTGAACACTCCAACAAAAATATAACAATATCAATGTCAAGAATAAAATATTCGTGTAAAACATACCGCCAAGTTCTCGCACACTAAAAAAAGTAAGGAAAAATGAAGTACGTTCACTTAAAATACTACTAACAATTCTAGTCATTAGTATTATAAGTATGATAATTAAATAATGTTGTACTCAATAAAACTTAGAAATAATAATAATCTAGTATTTACAAGAGTATAGGTTTAAGAAGTAAAAACTAAAAATATTTAAGTTAACTTATTAGGTATTGGGAGGAGTATTTCTTAATGTAATAGTTAATATAGGATTACTTTCTTCTCGGTTTTTATATCTTAACGGTAACTAACATATAGGCTAATACCTAAATTAACAGCATTACCGTCAAAAGATTGGATTGGATTATTGTAAAAATATTAAATGAATTTTTATTGTATTAATCATATATTTAAAAAAAACTCTCATGTCTTAGATAAGGCCGATTTTCTATCTGACTGGGTTCAATAAAGACCAGGCATAAATTCAAACATTCACAATGAAAATATGTAACTTCTGAATGGTAAATAGTTAAAAAAAACAGTAAAAATAATTCTCCATCAGAGCAAAAACAACAATTTGAACTTATAGCATCTACTTACTAAAATAAATACTCACAAATCTTTTTGGCATCATAAGAAATACACGTCACCTTCAAATAGCCAAAATTACACTTATATGGAAGTTTAAAATTCGTTACAGATATAAAAACCGAGGTATTATATAAGGCTCTATATTAAATAGAAACAGTCACTTACAGATAATAATAATGTAAATTTGTAATAAGTGATATATTGAGCGCCATATATTGCCGAAGTTAAGTTAGGTTAGGTATAAGTCATACTGTAGTGATATAGATTAAGTTATATCGTAAATATTCAATGTTTACTATTATATTATAAGTCTAGTATAAGGTAGTCATAAAATAGTATGGGCTCGAAGTCTGTGTATTTAAAAATGGTATATATTTATATATATCCTAAAAATAAATTGGGAATATAGTCAATTATAAAAAAGTGATGTAAATCGATCGAATTTTTCAAAAAATGTAATTGGCTTTCAAGTCAAAAATGATAATAATCAAATTGTGATAATATTTTGGATTGGCAATCAGGTTTTTAAAATCTATACATAACATTTAGAACCTACATTTTTTAAAATGTACTTGTAAGATTCGAGCCCTATATTAGACCATTTACCCATTGAACACCATCATCTGCCTAGCCTTTTCCCAACTACGTTGGGGTCGGCTTTCAGTCTAACCGGATGCAGCCGATAGAACCAAAAATATCACAACATATAACGCGAGCACACATTGACACTGCTACACTGTTACTCAACATTTTAATACAACACACACTAAGATCGAGCTAAGTAGCGAACCTTGGGGGACGCCCTTGGCCAGCTGTGAACATCTTTCGGCTGAAAAACAAGCGCTCACACGGTGTCATACACAATTACACACACACACACACACACACACGCAATTAAGTTTGTAACTTAAATGAGATCTAAATTGACAAACAATGTCGAAAATAACACGTTCTTTGGTATAAATGGTCTAACATATTATTCTTAATGTAAAATAGTTACGTAAGTTATAATTGTGTTGAATTTTGAGTTTTTATTAAAATATTATACCCGATTAAATGACAGGAGATAGTAATTTAAGAAATACTCGAATAAGTTATAATAAGGTAGAATTATTACTATTATAAGTTAGTTATAAGGTAGAATTATTACTATTATAAGTAAGTTATAAGTTAGAAACATACTTATAAGTATTATAAGAATTCTATGTCAATGTTAGTTAACATTTACATGATAAATTGTATATTGGAGCGTAAGTAATGCACACTATAGAAACTTAACAATTAAAGATTAATTATTAAAAATCATCAATCAAAAAATTCTAGTCATCAAGAACTGAATTATTTATAGGTTATAAATCCGTAACTTTGGAAAAGTATGAAACAATTCTTGCGAAAAATTTCATTAGTCAGCCACGTTCCAAAATTAACAATATAAAAGATTTTTTTTCGATTATAAGCGCCACAATATATAAATGAATCTCTAGTCATAATTTATAAGGTTTTCTCAAAGGTATTGTATCGGCACACTGGGCTAACCAGGCCTATTTTTCAACCTTTTTCCAACTTTCGTGGTTATGCACTCCTACGCATAATCACACAATTGTCTGCGACCTAGCCACTTCTATCTGTGTTAGATCAATGTTTAGATTCTTTGTCTATTTATGGTCTTGAATAAAGATCGAAAAAAAATGTTGTTTTATTTATAATTGTACCTTTCCCTGCTTAAGCCAAAAAAAATAGATAACCATCTTCTGCTACAGTAAATCTTACTTTTTCTGCATAGAACAGTTTCCGCCAGCGGTTTCACCCGCTTCCCATGCAAACTACTCCTCGTACCCATATAAAAAGTAGCCTATAGCCTTACTGCGGAAATCAATATTCTGTCTATCTCTGGATTAGCTTATCAGTGATAGAATTTTGACATTAGCCCCATACAAGTATCCTATCTTTGGTAAGCAATTCCGGAGATAGACAGAATATTGAATTCCGCAGTTAATCGATAAATGGGCTATCTAACAGTGAAATATTTTTTCAAATCGGACTTGTAGTTCCTAAGATTAGCACGTTCAACAAAACAAACAAACTCTTCAGCTTTATAATATTAGAATAGATTTCATCTCAATCAAAAGCGTAACAAACAATGATATTCAAGTATATTATAATAGCAAAGGTTAGATTTTTAATATTTAAATGACATACAAGGATTAAATGGACTATTGGTTTGGACTTGGCTTGGTTACGCTACCGTGCATATACCTAACAATAAAAAGATTCTTTTTTATATTAATATTTTAAATGAAATGTAAAGTACTTATATGTTGAAACATAAATAAATGAAAAGGTGATTATATATTTCCTCCAGTTTTCATTTTCATATGGTTTCCCAACAAAACCGGCCAAGTGCGAGTTCGACTCGCGCACGAAGGGTTCCGTACCATTATCTATGAAAAAAGTACAACAGGAATGGTCAAGTGTGAGTTACTTAAGTTGCACATTATTTCTCATAGATGGCGCTACTAGTATAGAATTATTTTATGTCTAGCTATTTCTATGCACCTTTCGAGTCGCCTGGCAGACACTTCTGTTTCTACACAACCATGCGCAAGCGGTGCACGTCCCTGGTGCGCAGGGTGCGGGTCAGCCCAAACAGTATCCTGAGCGCCTTCGCGGAGCGATTTGACTGCCTGTACATGTATCACTGTGATATGGTACATGTGCGGGCTAACGTGGAAATATTATTCTAAATGTATTTGTATTATAATTTGTAATTGGTCCATGTTGGCTTTTGACTCAATAAATAATAANTCAAGAGACGTTAAAATCACCCTGTTCAGGGCATTTTGTACGTCCTTCTACACGAGCAGTCTGTGGGCGAATTATACGCAAAAGCAGTACAGCGCTCTACGCGTCCAGTACAATAACGCATTCAGGGTGCTGTTGGGGCTGCCTCGCTTCTGTAGCGCTTCGGAGATGTTCGCCGAAGCGCGCGTGGATTGTTTCTACACAACCATGCGCAAGCGGTGCACGTCCCTGGTGCGCAGGGTGCGGGTCAGCCCAAACAGTATCCTGAGCGCCTTCGCGGAGCGATTTGACTGCCTGTACAGGTATTACTGTGATATGGTACATGTGCGGGCTAACGTGGAAATATTATTCCAAATGTATTTGTATTATAATCTGTAATTGGTCCATGTTGGCTTTTGACTCAATAAATAATAATACTTCTGCTTACTCAAATCGCCTGGCAATTTTTTTCCATAATTACCAATAAATAAACTATATTCTATTAAATTTTGAAGCTTACAGAAGTAAGTTTTTTTTTCTTATTTATTTTACATTTTGAAAATTAAAAGGGGTGATGATGTGCAGGGTTGATGCCTGCCAGGTCATTGCTGTTGGCCTTGGTGTACTATGACTCATCACTTCACAAATTTCTAGCCTTACAGGCCGACCGTTAGTCGGAGGGTTCACTACCTCTTGGGCTAAATAGCAATGGTCAAGTGTGAGTTACTTAAGTTGCACATTATTCCTAATAGATGGCGCTACTAGTATACAATTTTGCAAATAATTAATGTAAATCAACTGCCTTAATATTTTTTTTATTTTATTTTTAGTATTTGTTGTTATAGCGGCAACGGATATACATCATTTGTGAAAATTTCATCATTCTAACTATCACGGATAATGAGAGACAGCCTGGAGACAGACAGACAGACAACGAAGTCTTAGTAATAGGGTTCCGTTTTACCGTTTGGGTACAGAACCCTAAAAAAGGCTTTTCTATGAAAAAAATATTCACTCTCCACATTTTCAGAGTCTTTTACACGTCAGTATTAGCCACTGAAGTAGTAGTCAGAAGCCGATAAGTCTGACAATCCGTCTTAGTTACCAAGGGTAGGTATCGATAAAGTTGCTCGGGTACTTGGGTTGTGGAGGTCAGACAGGCAGTCGCTCCATGTAAAACACTGGTTATCAGCTGCATACGGTTAGACTCACGGTGCTTTAGCTTAGAAGAAAAGTGACCGAACCATAGCCGACCAATTTGAGTAGGCTTCTGCTTTTAGAGGTACACATTCGGTGTAATAGATTTTTAATTTATCCGTATAGCAATATCAAAAGTTTGTCTTACTTAACGGTAGATGAAGCTTTTCTCAAAATATTCATGGGTTCAGTCCAAAGATAAGTTTCGTTTCTCCCGGACATTCTTAAATAATCAAAATATTTTTCTGATATATTTAATTAAATTATATTGCCGCACCGTTTCGTACTCAAGAAAAAGGTACATCTGTACGACTCTGCTTCAATACCGCCCCTGCTTGCACTCCGACTAGCAGGTACCCAGCTGTCCATGAGGCGACCGCCCGCAGGCGCTCAGCTGTCCATAGACATTTCTCGGTAGATATAATATAGTGAGAATGGTTTATCCCCTCTCGCATGGGATGGTGGTGGTTACGGTCATGGTTTATCCACGGACCGTAGTGGCAACCACCATTGTAATAATCTACTTTTTCTAGTCATCGAATCAGCTGGACCGATAATTTTTTTTTGTTGTTTTCATGTGATATAATTAGCAAAGGATCCTAACTATGCAATGGCTATTTAATATATAACAATATGTTAAAATATAACAATAAGCCGAAGTCGAGGATTTATTATACAAATGACACCCGGTTTCAACCGCGTCCTGTGGGTATTACCCCCATAAATGTAACCTATGGTCTTCCTCGATAAATGGGTTATCTAAGACTGAAAGAGTTTTTCAAATCGTCCAGTAGTTCCTCAGATTAGAGCTTACAAGTTAACAAACAAACAAACTCTTCAGTTTTAATAAATTAGAATAAATTATGCTTACTTTAGTATATCTTCCGTTTCGTCTATCCTATCAAAGTTTTAGTCAGTTCTATACAGGAACAATAAATACCTTATCATTGTAATGTGCTTTACCATTGACCTTCATACTGTTTTATGAGCCCGAACAAACTAAGTACCGGCCTACGAAAAGCCTTGTTGGTCTAGTGGTCGCATAGCGCGACTGCCGCGCCACGGGTCTTGGGTTCGATTCCTCTTCCACCACTTCTTCCACGAGTTTTCACACATGTACCTTCCTATAAAAAAAATATAGGGCGAACAAAACAGTACTTCAAATCATTGAAATGCACCCAGTAATACTTGTGGTGACACTCTCAAGCTCGAGAAAAGTTCCGTTACTGTAAAGAGGCTATCAATTGGATTTGAGAAAACTTTGATGCTACGTTTGTTATGTGATTAAACCTGCAGCTCACTCAATAAGAAGAGATGGTAAAAAAGTCGATAGACCTTTTTTTTTTAATATGCGAAATCAGACTCAGTGACCTCAGACAGAGTGTCAGACTTTTACTGAATAAAACCCACCGTGTTCCTTCGGGAGCCAGGGCCGCGGTCACTTTTTCGAACAACCCGCAGCCCCGACAGGAAGCCAATAGACCTAATATAGACTTGTCCCTGTTTTCAGGGACTAACTATGGATTCCGATTCAACTTTGCAGAGAGCGTAAGTAGGTACCTACTTCTTCTTCTTCTTATCGAGTGAGCTGCAGGTTTAAACACCTGACAATCCCTAGTGTCAGAGTTTTCTCAAATCCGCCTGACGGCCTCTGACGTGGAATTATAACTACGATTGCTACTGAGTAACAATCGAGGACGACGGCTTTACGTGCCCTCCCAGGCACGGGGGTGTAACACCGCCAACTTCCAAACTCCAGGCTGCTTTTGTGAAAGCTTCTAAAACCCACAAAGCGATTTCGGCCTGGCCCGGGAATCGAACCCAAGACTGCCGTGCCACGGGCACGGCAGTCGCGCTATGCGACCACTAGACCAACGAGGCAGTTAGGTACCTACTTAAATCCTGATATCATGAAATCAAAGCCCGATATTTAATTAAATGTATTTTCTTTCTTTCTTTAAATCCCAGAAGTTATGCCCTTAATTATAACTAGGTATATAAATTGACCTTTAAAACACACATACAACTATGTATACGGAAACAAATAAATCAATACTCGATGCACATTTCCCGGAATGCGTAGGACGTCACCCCCCGGCCCTCCCCGTGGAACATTCGGGAAGGGAGTGAGGGAGACAGAAGTAGGAACTACAATGATGGACGAGGGGTTCAGTACATCATCACGGCGCATGCCTACAATCTAGATTTCACCTGTAGTTAGGGAGCTGGATGTTTTAATATTTATGAGCTTTCATATTTTATGACGACTTAGGTACCTACTGCGAGTTTCTATAACATGACTGCCCGTTGTTTTGAGTTAAGAGATTGTTTGTCATATTTATATAGAACAATTATCAAAATTTTATCTCTAAAACGAATCGAATTTAACTAATCTAATAAATGTATAGAAATCGACAAATTCACCATTTTCATGCTTATTTACCATACCATATTAAATTATTTAAAATACCATAGCTACGTAGCCTAAGGTATTTTTTATGTATTTCTGTACGCCGCTATAGGAGGCTAAACATGGCTGGACTATTTCTAAGTTATATCTTGCATGCTAATTGTATAACAATTGTATGATGTACACACATGTTTACAGAAATAAATGATTATGATTATGATTAATGCAGATTTAACATTAAAAACATTAATGTTTGGGCTTGCGATAGCATAGTACTGATAAAATATAAAAAAAGTTTTAAAGTACACTTTCCTTCACTTTTACGGTTTGACGATATAAGAATACCTACTTATCATCGTTCGAAAGGGTTGTTCAACGGTACTCCAGGCCATGCAATGAAAATAATGACGACTACAGCCGGCTAGACTGGAAGCTGATCTCATAAGGTACAGTTTAGTTTATTTCTTTTAAAGCGATGGGAAGTTATGCATTGAGTTACTGGTATACAGGTGTGAACGTGAAATATCGTTATTATATTATTGTTATATATTGGATGACATCCAAAATGATAACAAAAGTCTTAGAAACTTATCTGAAGTGCATCATCATTCAGATGAAGGCAAATCTTGAGGTTAATTTAAAGCCCTATTTGTTGATTTTTATATTTTTTAATTGTTTTAATATTTTTTTATGTAAGAATTAATTTTATTTTGGCGTGTCCTACGGGGTCTATACATTGTCAAATGCAAATGAATAATATGAATATGATTTTCCTTGATTAAGTCAAAGTCGCGCGGATCGATCTAATTCACAAAGACATATCATTGAAATATTATCCCAAGAGTAGTAACAAATAGCCTTTTTGAATTTAATAAGAGGTAGATAAGAGTAGGGTGAATAAGAGTAGGGTGAGAACTTTATTGTAAATTCTTGGAGCCAAACCAAAAAAGCTCTTTTTGTTTAGTAAGTGACCGAAATTTTCTTCTAGTCACCATTACAGCCATATTCAGACTCACATTCCTTTTTATCAACCACTAACGTAATGCTTATAATATGAGCGAGAACAAGTATGTATTCACCCACATATACCTATACAAAATCCCAAGCAAAACCACGTGCAAAAACTATAGCCCCCATAAATCAGAACTCCTTTAATAAATCGACTCCTGGTCTATGCCTGTTGCATCTACAGCGCATGATCTGCACACATTCACAAACTGCGTCACTGATTGACAAGTTGCAGCCCAGCTCAGTTGCCATGCACCATTCACAATGAGTGCTACGGAGCTTGAATCTGGAGACGGACTCCTCATCATAATTGGGATCCTAGTACTCGTCATCGTTCTCATGTGGCTCAAGATTATTGGTACCGCCAGGTAAGAATTTATTAGTCATTTGTTTTTTATTAAGTCAATAAACAAACATTTTATTGGTGCTAGAATTCGGCGAAGTTTCCAAAAAGATAAATTACAAAATTAGGTACCTATACCTACACATTTCTGTGACATGATTGTTGAAACGTAGTGGTAACTTGTCAAAATTCTGGTGTAAATTAAGCTGGCTTTGTTTTTGAATTCTCGTGAAACATTTTAGTACCTAATTGCGGAAAAGCGAATATCTAACTATTTCTCAGCAGTTTTTAACATGCCTGTTGTGTGACCACAAAGATATTGGCCCTTTCTACCTTCCAGGGCCACTTTTTTGAAATCGTTAGACGCCTACGCAGTAATTGCGCAGTACAGCATTGCACTACAGCCTTTCAGTGAACAGTCACCGTGGCGCCATCTTGTGCGTTGGTCGCCATTTTGTAGTTTTCCTTTTTAACAGATTATGTTAACGTAGGCAGCTTTTCAGTGGGATTAAAAGAATTAAAATGAGATGTCTAGTTTGATAGCAGCCGTTCTGAAACGTTAGTGTTGTGGGCGCATCGCGCAGATATTTAGCTTTGTGGAGTGTGCAAACATTGTGACGTCGCGGAATTCGTTAGGCGCCATTTTGAAACGAGTTTGCGCTCAGTCACTACGCAGTTAGAATTGAACTTGGTCTATTGGACAAAAGGCTCCCAATTCGCAGAACAACACCTGGTCCTCCACCTTTCAAATTTGCCTAATCCTAGCAACCTTCCTGACAGATTCGTATACGTTGACCTGCTGTCGTCTGTAATCGTCGACCTGGAATCGAACCCACACACTCATACTAAAGCGGTTGGTTCTATATCCACTAGGCCACCACGGCTTCTTCAACGAGGCTATCATTTAACATTTAGGACCTGTTTCACAGGTTCCAAATAAAGTTCCACTGACAAATAAATTGCCATATGAAAGTTTTTAATTTTAACTTCTTTTCTAATGCAGTATCTGTGAGATACTGGCCCTTACTATTACTATTATTTATATACTGGAATGTTTCAGGGAAAGGATCTACATATCTGTGGAAGAGACGCACACACAAGTGCACTGCCGGGACGGGTTTCCTAAGCAGACCATCCCGCAGTGCGTCATCGTCGAACGTCATCTCATGTTCCCACCAGCACTTCCTAAATAAACGAGGTCAGTATTTAAAAACTATTTCTTACTACTTATACAGGCTGTAAGGATACTGTCGGGGCTGCGGGTTGTACGAAAGAGTTACCGCGGCCCTGGCACACAAAGGGTTCCCGAAGGAACACGGTGGGTTTTAGTCAGTAAACGTCTGATACTCTCACGCTATCACCCACAGCGGGAGGGGTCATCTGATGATTCCCCATTGATAAAAACCGGCCAAGTGCGAGTTGGACTCGCGCACGAAGGGTTCCGTACCATTATCTATGAAAAAAGTACAATAGGAATGGTCAAGTGTGAGTTACTTAAGTTGCACATTATTTCTAATAGATGGCGCTACTAGTATACAATTTTGCAATTAATTAATATAAATCAACCTCTTTAATAATTTTTTTTTTTAATTTTTAGTATTTGTTGTTATAGCGGCAACAGATATACATCATTTGTGAAAATTTCAGCATTCTAGCTATCACGGTTAATGAGATACAGCCTGGAGACAGACAGACAGACAGACAACGAAGTCTCCCGTTTACCCTTTTAGGGTCCTGTTTTACCCTTTGGGTACGGAACCCTAAAAAGGGCAAAACTCTGCTTGGCACACAGCCTGGGAAAGACACTTTTTGCCCGACCGCGGGAAGTGGTTCTACCGAAGCCTGGGTATAGCGGGGACAGCTAACATATGAGATGTACCTATATATTTTACCGACTTCAAAAGAGTAGGTTCTCAATTCGTCGCAATCTTTTGGTGTTATTGTTTACTAACTAAAATATTTTATATTCATTTCAGAAGTGAAAGGCGAAGAAAAAATCTCTTCATTTATCCCGAGGTCACTGAAATCTTCATATAGTTTCCACCATGTCTTTTCTTCCTGAACTTAGTTTTTACAGTAACAATACTTCTCAGTTCGACGATGAAATTCACCCTGATGTTCACAGAATACTTTTATTCATAATAAAGACATATCATATAATGTGTGAATCACTTATGTATGAATATTATATTGTAATATATATTTTTAGCGTCTTATCGGTTTTTGTGTATGCAGTGGATAATGTGTTATTTATATGTCGTATTACGGCCTCTTAAAATGCCATTAGTTAAAAAAAATTTAGACCATTAAAATTAAAAAAAGAAATCAAAATTTTCAAAAATGTTAAATATCTCTGTCAAACGTATTTTTTTAAATAACTTAAATAAATAAACAGTACAAATTGGATACATATAAAATTAATATACAAGTTTCGGATATTTTTTTCTTTATTATGAAATAAATTACATTTTTATATTTTATAACTTATAACATATAGAGATCTAGTATTATTTTATTATAAANATTTTTGTATAAACAACAGCTTTTGAATATTTATTACTTTTATTCTTGGTACATTTTTTTTACCAAAATGTAATGGCAAAAATAGTTTCTTTTTATATTCATAACTATAACTGTTATCAAATATTTTTAAATGAAACTTAAAAGTATATTTTAAACACAATTATTTATTATTATGTACAGACGACAGCAGGTCAACGTATACGAATCTGTCAAATTTTACCAGTCAAACATTAGCCTACCGCGATTGTGATAAGGTTGAAAATCTATTGCAGAAATTTGACAGATTGTGGTAACTTAATGTGTTGTTGTCTGTACAACCAAAATATGCTCTGCAAATTGTAATTATTTAACTTTAAAATGTGTCGAAAAACACGCTCATTTTGATACTTCTATATTATGGTTTCGTGTTACGAATTTACTACTTCTTAACTATATTTTTGTTATTCGCCTAATATTTTACCATAATGATATTTTCACAAATATGAAGTTTGGACAATTTTTCCTAGTCAATAAGTTTACTGAATGTTTCCTAAGCATATAAACTATTTTCATTAAATAATTATAATGATACAGTCAGCGACAAAAGCCGATTTAAATAGACTACACTTCAAGCACAATAACAAAAAAAAACTTATTTTTATCAGTCAGTTTGCTACGAACAATTTTACTTTTCACAGTAATCCAGAGCAGAAAGAAAAAAAAATATAGAATTATAGTAATTCATCAAAAATGTTAAGAGATGTAAAAGTGACTAATTTACTTTTCAAAAGAATATTTTTTCGGTAAATAACTCAGGCTTATGTGGCTAACTGTATTTACAATATCTGGTTGTCTGTGTAGGTTGTGTAGGCTGGGACACGTCAAATACTGGTTTAAAAGGTTCGATTTAAAAATAACATTTTAGAATGCGAATAGAGTAGGTCAGAGTAAAAAATGATTATATTTTTTTAACATATCTTACCGTCTATTTATTTTTTTGTTGTAATGTTTTTTCGTCTATTTATTTTTTTGTTGTAACGTTTTTTTCGTCTATTTATTTTTTAGTTATAATACCGCAAGAATATTTTTTTAAGCCCACTCTAGAACAAACAGCAGAATTCTCAAAACGTAATTTAAGAGGTTGTGTTTAAAAATATTTCTGTCATCACAACCTAAGTGGTAGCGACAGAGAAAGCTTATCATTTAAACAACATTTAAACACTGCTTTAAGAGTGAAGTTTGAGCTTTTCGACAATTTTAAAACACGTAAACAGTAAAAATGAAAAAAAATATAAAGCAAAATTCAATATTGTTAAAAGCTTCAACTCATACATCGATTCATTTAAGTTGCCAATTAAAAAAAACTATTTTGAACATTTTTAGCCCACAGTGCATATTTCATAAACTACATTTTTGTATATAATGTGTCCCAGTCTTAGTTTGTGTTGTAAACTAGGTTTAAGTCATTAGATAATGTCATCCTAGCATGAACATAATTATGGACTAAAATAACAACTACATACTATTAACTTTAGCAGTTGGAATTGATTCAGATTTGATATTATTACTTCAATAAACTACTAAAATCTCCAGTCTGCATGGTTTAAACACCTAACAAGCTCTAGTGTCAGAGTTTTCTCATATCCACCTGACGGCCTCTGACGTGGAATTGTAACAACGACTGCTACTGAGTAGCATTCGGGGACGCCCGCTTTACGTGCCCTCCCAGGCATAGGAGTGTAACACCACCAACTTCCAAACACCGGGCAACTTTGTGAAAGCCCACGTGATATTAAGAATAACAAAAATGTTCATGCTAGGATTATAATAGAATTTTTTAATTAATGTTGTTTGTAACCAGTATTCACTTGGGGGACAAATTTCTGGCGACCTCTATCTGTTACAAATCTGGCGACCCGAAAAAGTGGGCCAGAATGAAATAATGAATACAACGTTAGTCGCAGTATCAGGGCATTCAAATATAGTCCAATATTTTATATCTGATATGATGTAATCCCATAATACCTTTGGTGATATTTGTAGACAGAGATTTGTACCCATAAACAGTCTACATATTCAACTCGCCGCCGTTGCTGTTGCAATCTGGCGTCCCTGGCGACCTTGTGGCGGATTTCGTAAGGTCGCCGGATTGAAACGTTGGGTCGCCGAGTTTTATATGTAGATTGTGAATACCTACTTGGCCTAAGTGTTTTTGGTCTAATTAAAGATATAATAACATTTGCTATTGTTCGGTTCTTGTATTCCACTGATGCTCAAGGATAACTTTTAAATCTATACTAATATTATATAGCTGAAGAGTTTGTTTGTTTGTAAGCGCTAATCTCAGGCACTATTGATCCGATTTGAAAAATTATTTCAGTGTTAGATAGTCAAATATGATTGCTTGAAAATATTTTACTGAATATATTTTTTATGTAATAACAAAATTGTGGATGGTTTTATTTATTTAATTAATCTTGTTAATTGTTAACTTCTTCGGTTAAATTTGGATCGAAGTTTAGTCTATTATCTTTATAAGAAAACTGTTTGTATGTCTTGTATTGCCTCCATCGAATTGTCTTGTGCAATCGACTCGTGCAATTGTGCAATTCTCTTGTGCAATTCCCTTGAGCAAATGTTGCCTTGTGCAATGATTTTGTGCAATTTATAATGTTGTATTTTCTCGTATTAAATATCTAAATGTATATTAGTGTTATTTATTTAAAAGAAATACAATTACTTAATTCTTAATTTCAAACAATAAGTGTATTTTGGTTAAATATTAAAACTTAGTAGTAAAATTACTATTAATTTAAAACAAAATATTGCGAGGTTAAATAAAATTAATATCGTACAGATAAACTAACAAAAAACTCACTCAATGATTTTTGTCTAAAATTACAGAATTGTCAAGATACGAGAACAGGCAAGAAATAAAACTTAATAAATACTGCAATTTATCACTGTTCAATAAAAATATACCTTAAACATAAGTAATAGAGTCTAAATTCAACAAGCATTACTTCAACGTTCTAAAATCTAATACTACTTGTCTTGTCTAATAGGCTTACTAAATAATAATATCTTACTAAATACTCTCGCACTTGGGCCCTTTTAACATTTAAAAAATACACGAAACAACGCAAAATCGATTCTAAAACTACAACAATAGAATCCATATTTGAATCACATTTACCACAAAGATTTTCATAACAAAATAAAATCACTGGTCAATTAAAAAGAACGTATTCTAAAATATACTTTATGTAATAGTAAATAGAGTCTAAATTACCATATCACAGTTAGTCCAGTGGTTTCCAGCAAACGATAGCTCTCATATCGTCGGGAGCCTTCCCGAATATTCTGTCGCCGTTGGGGTCAACGTACTGATTTATTTGGTAATCCAAGAGGGTTTTGTATCCAAGAACATCTGTTCCTAATTGCTGAAATATAATAAAAAAAAATACTTCAGTATTAAATAAATGAAGAGCTTAAGGCTAAGTTAAAGTCGCGCGATATCTTAAGGTTAAGCAACGCTTGGCGCGTTCCGCCCGTGGATGGGTGACCATCTTGTCATAACGAGTTCTTCCGTGTTTCGGAAGGCACGATAAATTGGTGGGTCCCGGCTGTCATTAGAACATCTTTGGCAGTCGTTACAGGTAGTCAGAAGGCAGGAAGTCTGACCACCAGTCTTACCAAGGTAGAGGAGGTCAGACAGATAGCCGCTCCATGTAAAACACACTAGTACTCATCTGGGTAACCTCAGACTCAAGCTGACCCCAATAAAGTTAGAAAAAGGCCAGCCAGGTCATCATCTGCCCAGACTATAACATGAATAATAGGAATTAAACCAAGAAATAAAACCCCAGTAAAAGCAGGTATCTAGTTCCTGGTTCCTACCTGTGTGAGCGGGCTGGTGTTGGTGGTGAACACCCCCCGGAAGCCCTGCTCCTGCGCCAGCGTCATGGTGGCGTGCTCTAGTGCTCTGATGGCAGCCACGTTCTCTCGGGGAGACAGGCTCTCTGCTGTCGCCATCATGAAGGAGTGGAGGATTGTACCTGGAAATCACAAAAGTTTAAAGCTGCTGGCTTTTACTAGCTTGCCATTTGGTTAGCGGCTGAATCTCCAAAAACATTTTTTTTTACTTTACGTCATTAACCTCAACACTAGTTTCCCAAAAATGTGTATCGTATACAAACACTCAAAAATTATATTTTTTGGAGAGAAAATATAATAAAAATATTGTTTAGTATAAAAGCACTAATAAATAATATTTAATGACCCAAAAAAAACAAAAATTTTTGGAGATTCACCCTACCGATATTGAAGTACTGTAAACTTTCATATTGACACCCTAAATTTGCCTCCTAAGGGAGTTTGATGAGAGATTCAAAAATCCCTTCTTGGTGCTCTTCAACATTGGAGAGGAGACTCGTGTGTAAAACTTCAAGTTCATTCTTCAAGTCAAGTTTTTGGTTTGGTTAAGAATTCTTCAAAACGCACCAACTCTTACTCTTTGAAAGGAGTTTATTTACTTCGCTTTCCATATACAGCACATTTTTATTTGCAGCCTAAATAAGCTAAAGAACTTACCCTTCCCTGGCGGCAACATAGTATCCCTGACGGAACTCTCGACGAACTCGAGGAAGATCATGATCTTCATGAGTCCGCCAGTCTCCTCCGACTCCACGTCCGGCTCGTCGCGAGCGTCGAAGTTCAGCGCCACCGCCACCGCCGTGCCTGATGCTGGGGGGGTATTCGTAGGTATGGGTATTTGGAAGAAGCTCGTGGCTAAGTCAAAGCCGCGCGGATCGACCGATCATAAAGTTAAGCAACGCTTGGCGCGGTCGGTCCGTGGATGGGTGACCATCTTGTCATAACGAGTGCTTCCGTGTTTCGGAAGGCACGATAAACTGGTGGGTCCCGGTTGTCATTTGACCATTTTTGGCAGTCGTAACCCGTAATTGCGGAAAGTCCTTATTAATATAAAAAAAAATTGAAGAGTTCTCTCGATTTCTCCAGGATCCCACCATCGGATCCTGGGCTCCTTACCATGGGACCACCGGTGAGATATACCCTTTTTTGAAGTTGGTTAAAAATACTAGTTAAACTTACAATTCTTCAGCACAACGCTAAGTTTAGCACTAATGAGCGCTGGCCAGGTATCGCTGATGAGTACAGCGTAGTCGTTGGTGTCGATCTCATGCTTCAGGAACTGCTCCAACTCCGCCTTGTTGTAGAATGACGAAACTATCATTCTGGAAAGCAAGGAGATTTTTAGGACCAGGCTTTTTGAGGATTTTAGGAAACTAGGCTCCAGTTTCAGAGATCCCAGACAAATTCTTAGATTGCTACCTGACAGATAATGGCATAGAAATGCTGGGTTTGTTAGGACCAGGCCTTTTGAGGAATTTAGGAAACTATGCGCCTTCATAGGTTTCAGATAAACTCCTAGAGAAATGCTTTTAATTTTGACATCGTTTCTATAACATGATTTGTCAGAGAGCTATCTACAACTTCGTCTGGAACCTATGAAACTGGCCGTAGTTCTTTTTTTAGGTCATTTTAAGAGCTCCACACACTGCATAAACTGTCAGCCGATAGTTGGTTGACGGTTTATCATGAAGATGACATCATTCATTATAGAGAGCATGATATATTAAGCATCTGTAATTCTGTATGCTGACGAATATGTCTTTATGTAGACGACTTTCGCAATGCTCTTCACTCGCAAAATTGGATGGTTGTTCTTTTGAATGAAAATGGCCATAATGGGATCATCAAGTTGCATTTTCGAACCGACGGATTACCAAAGTAAAAGTTAATTTATCTTTGAAGGACATTGATGTGGAGGAATAATTCGAAGGAATGCCTGACATCACTCATGTTCTATTTTTTTTATTTTTTTTTATTTACGTTTTTATTTTAGTTTATAATATCTTAGTATTTAATAGTAGTTTTAAGTTTGTATATCTATATAAGTAGGCGTAGATTATATAAAAGTAAAATTAACTTAAAAAAAAAATTGTTCTTTCTTAGGACCAAAATAAAATGAGGATTATACTTACTCAATAACTTGCTGTTTATGTTCATCAGCCAGTGGTTCAGCGGTGAACAGTTCGTTGTCAGCGTCATCAGAGTGCGGGCTCGTGCTCATGTGAGACAGAACCTCGCCCAAGTTCGACGCGCCGAGGAAGTCGCTGATGTCTGGAATATTTAATAGAAAAATATTTAAATACTAGCTTCTGCCAGCGACAACGGCATAATCAAAGATCTTTCCCTTCGCTGCTCTGCTCCTATTGATTGTAGCGTGATGAAAAGTATGTTATAACCATCTCAGGAGTATGAATAATAATTGTATCAAGTTTCGTTAAAATCCGTCCAGTAGTTTTTGTTTCTATAACGGTTATACAGACAGACAGACAAAAATTCGTTTGGCATCAGTATCGATCCCTAATCACCCCCTGATAGTTATTTTGGAAATATATTTCGTGTACAGAATTGGCCTCTCTACAGATTTATTATAAGTATAGATTTAATAGAGAAATCAAAATCAAAAACCATTTATTCAAAGTAGACTGAAAAAAACTTCAAATGTTAAAAGTACATGAGACAGCCCCAAAAATGGTCGCCCTTCAGAAAGAAAGCTTTGTGTGAATCAATGCTATGAATGGAGACCTTTAAAATTATAGTTATCAACTCGAGATGAGTAACACTACTGTAACTTTGTGATTGGCTATTTTGTAAAAGTGATTTTCTGAAACCTTTCTCATTATCATCATCTTCCTGCTTTTATCCCAATTGATTTGTGGTCAGCACAGCATGTTTTCTTCTTCCATACTCTTCTATCTGCCGTTTTCTCATAAGTAACATTCTTACTACTAACCATATCGACTTTCACACAATCCATCCATCGTTTTTATGGTTTTTACAATATTCTTATTTATAATTATAAGAAACTATTTTGACAATATTCTTCTTTATAATTATAAGTAGCATTAGGAGGAGCCGGCAAAAGTAAAGTTATGCAGATCGATGGATCGATTATAAGGTTAAGCAATCCTTGCCGTATTCGGTTCCTGGATGGATATCTTTATTTATTGGGTCTCAGATGTGATTTGGACGTCTTTGGCAGTCGTTACGGGTAGTCAAAAGCCAGAAAGTCTGACAACTAGTCTTACCA
>NWSH02000081.1:10503821-10515367 GCA_002382865.2 Heliothis virescens
AAGGGGTGCCAGGTTGCCCGGGTAACTGGATTGTGGAGGTCAGACAGGCAGTCGCTCCATGTAAAACACTGGTACTTAGCTGCATCCGGTTAGATTGGAAGCCGAGCCAGACCAAAGCAGACCCAGGCAGATGATGAGTCTTAAAACCACCTTTCAGACTTATACAAGTCTCACAAGTTTTCTCAAAATCTTATCAAGAAAATCAAAACTCACCAATATAATAGCCCTTATCCCTGAGCCTGGTGATGGTATAGATGGAGTTGAGCGAGTTGCCCCCCAGCTCGTAGAAGCCGGCCTTCAGGGAGATAGCACCTCGAGCGGCCCTGCCCAGCACCTCGCCCACCGTCTCGAACAGCACCCGCGCGGCCACCAGCTCTGACTGAGAGACTGATGTGTAGTCGATGTCTAAGGGGATTTCTGAGTCATCTAGAAGAAAATTTTGGAAATAAGTATATTTGGCAAACTTATGGAGAATTTGATACTTTGAGCCTTTAAAAAGTTATGGTTAAAATCGGTTTTAATGCTTTTAGGTCTTTAGGAGTATAAATATCTCATGAAGTAATGATATTGTATCTAGCATTAGTCAATTCGTATTAGGGTCGAATTAAACAAAATATAGTTTGTCACATAGCGTGATTGCTGTGCACGAGGTCTCAGGTTTGATTCCCGGGTCGGGCCGAAATCGCTTTGTGGATGTTAGAGACTTTCACAAAGCAGCCCGGAGTTGGAAGTTGGTGATTGATACACCCGTGCATCGGAGAGCACGTTAATGTCGGTCCTGCGCCTGATCTCTCTCCGGTCGTGTCGGATTGCCCTCCCATCGGGTTATGAGAGTGAGGGAATAGGGAGTGCACCTGTGTCTGCGCAAATGCTTGTGCACACAGAAAACAGCCACTATGGCTAACATTGGGCCGGGACACAAATTTTCCGTTTTTATCAAAAACATGTTGAATANTTGCCGTCCCATCGGGTTATGAGAGTGAGGGAATAGGGAGTGCACCTGTGTCTGCGCAAATGCTTGTGCACACAGAAAACAGCCACTATGGCTAACATTGGGCCGGGACACAAATTTTCCGTTTTTATCAAAAACATGTTGAATAAAAATGCTTGTCTGTACTAACCATTATTGTTGGTGTTTTCATACATCTTCAGTAGAGCTTGTCTATCTACTTTACCGTTGACCAGCAGTGGTATGCTGTCCACTTCAATCACCTGAAAATAATTGTAGTTCATTAGTAACCCCTTCTTTTAAAATTTCAATTCCGACTTAAGCGGTATTTTTACAACATAACAACAGAAAAAAAATACGGAATTGTAAAATGAATATCTATCTAAAATGAATCTAGTCCAAACACGAGTGGAACCGCGGGAAACAGGCAGTGTAAAAATATACATTTTAACCTATACTACCTACTCAACATTACAAAGTTGAAGAGTTTGTTTGTTTGGTTGAAGGCGCTAATCTCAGGAACTACTAGTCCAATTTGAAAAAATCTTTCAGTGTTAGATAGCCCACTTATCGAGAAAGGCTATAGGGTATTTTTAATCCGAGTGCGTCGAGTAGTTCCCACGGGACGCAGGTAAAACCGCTGGCAGAAGCTAGCTTATCCATGTTTTTTACAATCTTCTTTCCTAATACTCTTCACATAATTTTTCATTCCTCTTTTCTCCTAACTCACCTGTGGTATCATATAATGGGTGAGGGAGTTCTTCAAAGCAGCCTCGATGTGTTGTGCGGCGACCCTGGCGTCAGGCCTGATGGTCACAAACGACAATATCTCCGGGTTGCCGCGCTCTAGGCCGTAGCATAGCACTACACCTGATAATAGACAGGTAAATATTCAGGATTTGGGAGAAAGTAACAAAAATACAGGTATACAAGGATTTCAGAAGATAGACGAAGGGGCTCGTGGCTGAGTAGCAGCCACACGGGTCCATTGAAAATAAGGTTAAGTAACCCTTGGCGCGGTCTGTCTTGCTGCATGGCATCTTCTCATGACAAGTGCCTCCGTACTTTGTAAGGCACGTCACTTCAGAAGAAAGACGTCCACTGCTGGACAAGCCTCTCCTAAGTGTGGCTCCTTTGCTCGATCTTCAGCAAACCGCAGGAAGGCATGTTAGAGTTTAATTTTCTGTCATTTCAACATCTTTGTCAGTTGTTACGGGTAGTCATAAGCAAACATTTTTGACCCAGTCTTAACTAGAGGCATCGGGTTGTCTTGGGAACTGGGTTGAGATCAGATAGGCAGTTGCTCCATGTAAATTCCGGCTGTCATTTGAACCGTCACCTTTGTTCCTTCTATAGCCCGTTGTGTACAGACGCCAGCAGGTCAATCTATCCAAATCTGTCAAATCCTATGGCACTATTTTGATAAGGTTGAAAATCTATTGAAGAAATTTTACGTAAGTTGATGTAAATTCACCAAACTCACATTTATCAACCCCATCAACGGCAGCCACAGCGCGGTCCACCTCCTGCAGGTCGACCCTGTGTCCGCGGATCTTGACCTGCGAGTCGGTGCGGCCGGCGAACAGGATCACCCCCTTCTCCAGCACGCCGAAGTCTCCCGTGCGGTATAAACGACCGAAATCTGGAAATGGTACAAGTATTAAAAAGATGCATAAGTATACGAATTAGGGGCTTTTTTGGGAAACCCAAAATTTAAAGTAAGTAAATTTCTCTTCTCTCGTCTCTCTTCTTAAAGTAATATAAGTAATTTTCCAAGTAAATTTCTTTAGTAACAAGAACCCCTATTTACTGTTTTAACTGAGTAAGGCCGGGTTGCTCGATTTAACTTTAACTATAACCTAACCTTAACCCGCCGTCAAATGGCCGCCCATTGGTCAATTTTTTGACGTGACAGCTGTGTAACCAATGGGCGGCCATTTGACGGCCGGTTAAGGTTAGGTTATACTTAAAGTTAAATCGAACAACCCGGCCTAAGGCCGGGTTGTTCGATTTAACTTTAAAACGGGTGCTAGTTCAGACTTTAGAAACTTAACATTCGAGTCTGGATCCAATTTTAATATCGCCAAAAGAAGAATAGTTATTATAATTCCACATCAGTGGCCGTCAGGCGGATTTGAGAAAACTCTGACACTAGAGCTTGTTAGGTTACTAAACCAGTAACTCACTCGTTAAGAAAGTCGAAATGATATTACTTTTTTATTTTTATCAATTAATTTTTTTTTTGAGTTCCTGGCAAGGAATAGCTACTTAAATCCCATTTACCTCTGATTCTAATTGCAATTATGTATATCTTCTTTTCTACAAGCTTAAAATCTCACTACACACTACATTCTTCCACATCATACCTGGATGAGCAGCATGTGGGTTGTCCAGGAACTTATCAGCCCCCTGCCCCCCCACGTACCCGGCGGCAAGGTTGGCGCCCGCCACCCACACCTCGCCCGGCTCCGACTGCCGCGCGGGGTTCATCTCCTCGTCCAGCAGGTACACTGCGCAATTGTCTAGCGGACTGCCTGCAGAGAAAAAAGGGTCTCTTTAGCATAGGAGGCTATTTTTAATTGTTGGGATTATTGGGATATGTAATTTTTGTAAAGATTCTGGAAGAAATATCTCTGTATTAAACTATAGATTCAATAGTAATCATTGAGAGAATGCTCTTTCTAGAGCCCTTTGGGCAGCGAGGACTCTTTCGAATAATTCTGTAGTTATAAATCAATCACCAACTTCCAACTCCGGGCTGCTTTGTGAATGTTTCTAAAACCCACAAAGCGATTTCGGCCCGTCCCGGGAATCGAACCCGAGACCGGTCGTGTCGGATTGCCGTCCCATCGGGTTATGAGAGTGAGGGAATAGGGAGTGCACCTGTGTCAGCGCTAATGCTTGTTCACCATAATATGTCCTGCGCAGCTGGCTGATCTCCTTATATGAGAACAGCCGCCGTGGCCGATAATCGGCTAGGAGGCCATCATCATCAGTTATAAATATCGAGGCTTACAGGTATGCAACAGTGTATATTACAATAAATCATGATCAGCGTTTTTACTGTCCCACTGCTGAACACAGGCTTCTTCACAGACAAAGAAAACAAATTCTATTTATGTAGTAGATAATTTTAAAGTCGACATAAACTTAAGAAATTAGCTGAGTCTGTCATACAATATGCAGTTTCATTTCGATGAAAGAGAAGAATTGAAATAAATTGGAAAAGATATATAGAATTTTCTTCAACTTACCAATAGGTATAGTAGGATGCATATCAAGCTGGCTAGTATTCTCCAACACATAGTACGTCACATCTCCCATAACCTCCGTGCTTCCATAGAAGTTTGCCAGTTTGTAACCGTTGTGATCTCCGAAATTTTTGAAGAATTGAGCTGCAAGGTCCTTGCTGAGGGTCTCGCCGGAACAGACCCATAGTTTTAAGTGCTGGAGGGGTCTTTCAGTGGGTTTTAGGGAAAGATACATGAGGATCGATCGAAGTAATGTTGGCACCAATACTAGACGTTGGATCTGAAAAGAGATTAAAATTAGACAGTCAGTAAAGGTATCTTAGTTGATGTAAGTATTCTAGAAACCTAAGCAAAATTAATAAGAGTATTTTGGAAAAGAGTGTGACATATAACACTAACTCATCTGCACAAAATATGCACTTTCGGCCGTCCCCAATAATATATCTATCTATTGATTTGCTTACGGGAGATTGAATTTCGACATTAGCCCCAAACAGGCACAAGTAATGTCAAATTCCTATCTTTAGTAACCAAATTCACGGATAAATAGGTTATTGAATCCCGAAGTTCACTTTTTAAATATAAGTAATAATTTAGCATTCAATGTGGTGATTGCCAATTTCCAATACTTTATGTTGTCCTTTCTCAAAACAATCATCTACTGTCAACTCACCTGATTCTCAGCCAAAACATTGACCAGCTTCTGAGGGTCTCTTGTAGTCTCCCTAGAGAGGATGATCAGGGTCCTGCCATGCAGCAGAGGACCCCAGATTTCGCAGACAGAGTCCACGAAGGTCAAGGCCGTCTTCCAAACGCAGTTGACTTCGGAGTCAGAGTAGGGGAAGGTGCGGAATTGCCACCAGAGACGGTTGCACACTGCTGAGTAGGATAGACGGACACCTGTGGGGGAATGAGGATTTGTGACTAGTGCTTATGTTATGTTGTATTTTCACCGGTGTGTGGTAACGCATAAAATGTTTCTTCTGGTGTACTCGGTCTTGCAAACAGTAAGTAATTGCATGCGGACATTACCAAAACTACCGCAAAACTGCCTCGTTGGTCTAGTGGTCGCATAGCGCGACTGCCGTGCCACGGGTCTCGGGTTCGATTCCCGGGCCAGGCCGAAATCGCTTTGTGGGTTTTAGAAGCTTTCACAAAAGCAGCCTGGAGTTTGGAAGTTGGCGGTGTTACACCCCCGTGCCTGGGAGGGCACATAAAGCCGACGTCCTCGATTGTTACTCAGTAGCAGTCGTAGCTATAATTCCACGTCAGAGGCCGTCAGTCGGATTTGAGAAAACTCGGACACTAGGGCTTGTCAGGTGATTAAACCTGCAGCTCACTCGATAAGAAGAAGACCGCAAAACTGCAATTTTTGTGTGGTAGAAGTGGACTCGCGCCTATACATACATATTTATTTGTTGAAAAGATGAATTTTGGGACATCAGCTTTGGTTACCAAACAAAAGCACTATATTGATTTATCTAAAATGTGTATCCGTTTTTCTTTGGTTTGTCATCGTCCATAACAACTTGATCTTGGTTTATCGACCAATTCTTAAATTTTTTTTAAAATAACGNTGCTATAAGTTTGCATCTATGTATTCTTAATTTCCACTTACATGCGAGCGGAACTGTCGCTTACCCTAAGCTTAATTTATAACATGTTTTTCCTCATAGAAGTGAATAATTGTATTCTTTTTGAGCGAAATAAATTTCTTAAACCGTAAACCGAAATCCTCATATTGATGTATCTAAACAGTGTGGAAATTCCGTTTTTCTATGGTTTGTCATCTTCTACGACCACTTGATCTTAATTCACAACCAATTCTTCAATTCGTTTAAAAATAACGTTCGGAGAGGTAGGTTTTTATCAGAGCAGAGAATTATTTCTCACAACATATAATCTTAAAAACTAAAATAACCCTTCTTAGGAGTCGGGTAACCAAAACACCCACCTTTAGGAATCCCAGTACTTCCAGAAGTGTAGAGCACAATCCCGATGCTCTCACTCCTGGCCACAGCCAGCACTTCTCCGTCCTGTAACTCATCAGCTGAGAGGCCACTGGCTTCATGCGCCAACTCCTCGTAGGACACTGATGGTACACCGCTCCCGGAGAACATGGCCGGGTTTGCTGGAAAGATAATTTTAGAAGGTAAGGATATTTTCGAAAAAGATTTATAAAAAAACCGGCCAAGTGCGAGTTGGACTCGCGCATGAAGGGTTCCGTACCCCATACCCCTTATTTTTTTTTTTCATTTTTAGTATTTGTTGTTATAGCGGCAACAGATATACATCATTTGTGAAAATTTCAGCATTCTAGCTATCACGGTTACTGAGATACAGCGTGGAGACAGACAGACAACGAAGTCTTAGTAATAGGGTCCCGTTTTACCCTTTGGGTACGGAACCCTAAAAATGCATTTTTGAAAGATGTGTGCATAAAATCATGTACAAGTACCTATGATGTAAAATTTTGCGTGAATTTTGGACTATTAAAGCCTTTTGTCGTTCGATGCTCTTTTCCTTAAAAGACTGTTGATTCAGTTAATATAGCCCATTTTCAATGTAATAAAAAACCGGCCAAGTGCGAGTTGGACTCGCGCACGAAAGGTTTCGTACCAAGCTGTAGTTCCACGCTTGAGTAACAGATGGCGTTGTATTCAAATTGCACTGTCTTTATAATTTATTGTATGGGGACCCCCCTTAATATATAACTATTTCAAATTTTCAGTATTTGTTGTTATAGCGGCAACGAAAATACATCATTTGTGAAAATTTCAGCTTTCTAGCTATCACGGTTAATGAGATACAGCGTGGAGACAGACAGACAGACAGACAGACAGACGGACAGACAGACAGACAGACAACGAAGTCTTAGTAATAGGGTTCCGTTTTTAAACCTGGGGTGTCGCTAACACTAATTAAAAAAACACTCATCTATCTAAACTTTTATGACGCTGAATGTTGCTTGAATGCGCTAATCTCATAAACTACTGGAGTGATTTTAAAAACCGTTTCCTTGTGACTACTTGGTGTCCGGATTAGTTCTCTCGCGGGTCGAAATTTCCTAAAATCATTATAATCTGACATACCAGTATCATCATAAATAACAAGCGAGGGTTCAGCATCCTTCAGTATGTGGGAGATCCTCGCTTGAGGGAAGGTCGGCTCCATCGGCACGTACGCCGCACCTGCCTTCCATGTCGCCAGCAATGTGGTTATTGTACTGAAAATAGATAAATGGAAGATTTGTTGAGATTCTTGAATGACCTGATATTGGAAGGCATGCAACAAACATAGCTACGTTTCTCTGAAGTCTGTGTTTCGTTGGACAAGCTTTCCACTAAATATAATTCTAAAGTTTGACAATCTATAAAGTATAATATTATAGTAGAAAATCGACATAGGTACTTTTTGGCTTTTTCTTTATTTTTAAGTCACCACTTTCTTATCATCTGTAATTCGATTGCTTTCATACCTTATCCTCAAGCTAGTCATTTTTGCCATAGTAATCGTCATAACTACCCTAACAGTTTTAATGAACTAAATCTTTTTTTCCTCCATAAAGCCATCTTTTTATCACATCATTATCAGCCTTTTTATCACCCCACTGCTGGGCACAGGCCTCCTCTTACACAGAGAAGTATTGACTATTAATCTAAAATATAGTTATTATATATGCTGCTGCTCACTTGTGTGTAGGCTGCATGCACACAGCGACCACAAAATCTCCATCTCTGTTGGGTCCGGAGGGCTGCGCGCGCGCTGTGATAGCTCTCGCCAGGGCGTTAGTGCGCGCCCACAGCTCCGCGTAACTTATGCGGACGTTGCACGTCTCATCTGGAACAAAATCAAGAAATTATAAACCATATAAGATGTTGTTAGGTTAAATCTATACTACTTAATTTTATAAAGTTGAAGAATTTGTTTGTTTGAACGCGCTAATCTCAGGAACTAAGTACTGGTCTGATTTAAAAAAATATTTCAGTGTTAGATAGCCCATTTATCGAGGAAGGCTATAGGCTACTTTTTATCTGGGTGCGCGTAGTAGTTCCCACGGGAAAGCGGGTGAAACCGCTGGCAGAAGCTAGTTAATTATAAAGTCTTGGGTTAGGAAGCCATCGTATTTCAAATCTTTATTCGTCAAAGTCTGACCCAGTCCTACCAACAACGGACATCGGGTTGTCCAGGTAAAAAAATAAAAAAAAGGCTAGGATAATTAAACAGATAGCTGAAATCCCATATCCATGATAATTAGGTTCATTAACCCCAACTCACAACCAATTTTTAATATCGTGACTTTAGTACCTATCATTAGCTGTAATCATTAATAGTTCTCAGAGATAGTTTATTATCTTTTCAGGCACGTAATCAATTAAATTATTTCACATTATTATTATCATTTCATTTATATTCCATAAATTGGCTATTTATTGCACGGTGCAATGAAAAGCATTAATTATTAAAAAAATGTCGCGTAACGATAAAAAATACACTGCACAACAGCATTTCTGATGATTGGGTTCTGATACATGATATAAGGCCAATTTTTAAAGACGATTTGGAATCTGTGACTAAAACTTCTGTATCAGCTCTAGTTTAAAAGATATGACACATGGGATTTTTTTATAATAAAATTATATATTTTAATGATCATCTCATTTTATATAGCTTTTATTCCTAAAATACTTTCTTTTATTGGACTTCCTTGCTGAAGTTGAAGGCAGAAAGGTGTATTGAATGCTCCAACAATAGTCAGCTATCATGGGTGCAGTCCAGTAGCCTTGTTAGCGTTCCTCCATCGTACGGTGGTCCTAGTGAAATGNATACATGATATAAGGCCAATTTTTAAAGACGATTTTAAATCTGTGACTAAAATTTCTGTATCAGCTCTAGTTTAAAAGATATGACACATGGGTACTTTATAATAAAATTACACAATATTTTAATGGTCATCTCATTTTATATAGCTTTTATTTGTTAAATACTTTCTTTTATTGGACTTCCTAGCTGAAGTTGAAGGCAGAGAGGTGTTCTGAATGCTCCAACAATAGTCAGCTATTATGTGTGCAGTCCAGTAGCCTTGTAAGCGTTCCTCCATCGTACGGTGGCCCTGGTGGAATCGCTCGCCCTGTTCTTCACTTAGACCCCCAAGATTGGCGGGAAAATAGTTCAGGTGGTTATGAAGAAAGTGTAACTTGATGTTCATGTTACATTCGAACCTTTGAAAGTCAGTCATTAGTTGTTCAATGTGATGTAAGTAGTCCGAACTTTTCTTGTTTTCTAAAAAAATTTGGACAAGCCAAACAAGAAGCCAAAATTTCTGAAGCAGTCTTTGACAATCCCAGATCTCTTATAAGGTCGCTTAAATCATCCTGGTGGAATGGTTTTAGCGTTTCCAGGTCACATTCAAAGTAACTACCACTATACTGTCCGTTGTCGCCTCAAAATGCATAAACTCCTCCTCTGAAGCCTCAGCTTCAGGTTCAGGTGACGTATTAGGGCTCAGGACACGTCTATATGCCATCCGTATTCAAAGATATTTCCATTTCTTATGATTTTTTCGGATAATGCCAGTTATGTTCAGCAAACAAAAATAGCAGTCGTCGAAGTGGTTTGCGGGTTTATCCCAGATCATTGCACTTTCGTACCTGAATCTGCTTCTTTTCTTATTTGTCCACAAACGTAGAAACTCAACGCATGTTTTAAACACCTTTTGCGGAATCCAAGGCTTATTTTTCATATCTAGGGAGTGACCAAAGTAATTTTTGTAAGCCTCAATTACGAACGCTGTCACATTTAAACTGTATTCCTTAAAGATATACTCTCCGCAAATGAAGTAAAATTGGTTGGGATCATTCACACAAACTCGGTTTGACGATGCCATTTCAAATTATATTAAAAAACTTAACACTTTTCAAATTATGAGCAACTTAACACAGAAAGGCACCTAATTTTAAGTGAAAGATATAACTCATAAACAAAAGCTATTACAAAAAAAATAAGGGTATATTCATATTCAGCGACACGAAATTAGTAAACATCACGCTTCAAAAGTCATTCATCAGACAAAAGTTGTAATTTTGTTGTGCAGTGATATCAATTAAATTGATTGAAGTTTTTAATTTAATGATTTTGTACTAAATATTTTTATGTCTCTCAGAATTGTTTTGTTCAACCAATCAAGTAATTCATTGAATGTAATCTTACTTAAATTCAATGAACTTTAGTTCGTAGTAATCATTATTGATAGCGTTACAATTATCCGCCATTTTAAAACATATTGTTAGACAGTAGTTGGATATATTTTTATTACTTTATTTGTAAATAAAGTACATTCACTGTTTAAGTGTTACGAGGTCAGATATTCATTTATTATGTGCTAAGTTATTATTTTTAGTATATTATAAAAAATATAAGGACGTTTTATTTTTAGTTCATTCTCAAAAAAAGAACTATAAATAGATTACCTTTTCAAAATGCATACCTCAGAATTAAACCTCTGTATCTAAGTACTTTATTAGGTATGCAAAAACTAAATAAATTATGCAACACGTTTTCAAATGCAGCTATTAATTTTAATTTATTTAAACGTATGAATAATTAAAAAACATAATTTGTTGCATATTCTATTTTTAGTTAGCATTTAATATATGAAGCCCAGCCTACGCGTGGTAACATATTTCGGCGACCTCAATTGTTACGATGATTTTATTAAATAAAGTCGGCAACACAATGTTGCTGGTTTGAAACGACGGGAGTCGTCGCGTTGAGCTTAAATATTTTTTTTTAATTGCTGGCTATTTTGCTGGTTTTTAATATATTTTAATAATTATTTGGAAAATAGTATCGTTTCATACTTAATTAAATATTTCAAACTAGATTTTCGCCAGAGTGATTTTTCTGACTTTCTGAATAATGAGATAAAAAATAGTCAACACGTTATTCTGATTTATAAGCTTTATTGCTGACTGATAGTTTCATCAGGATACGTTGAGCTGTTTGCGGACGTGAAACAAACATACACACATTGTTTCACCTTTATAATATGTAGGATTGAAACCAACATCAAATGCACACTGCAGTTCTTCAGTACAATAACTCAGAAGAGTTAATAATTAAGAGTAAATAAGTTAATTAATACATTAATGGCTGCCAAGGGTTAATGGGTCAATTACACGCCACACCATGCCATTACACAGTAGTTACTGTAATTTTATGTGAGAACACTATTATTATTATTTATTACCCATCTATTATTGTGACCCACTTTAATAGTAATGATTTTGGTATTTAATTTTCATGTCTTATTTTATCGGCTATTGATTATATTATTTTTGTGGCGT
>NWSH02000081.1:10521057-10537460 GCA_002382865.2 Heliothis virescens
GCTCTCCCGTGGGAACTACTGCACGCACCCGGATAAAAAGTAGCCTATAACCTGCCTCGATAAATGGCCTATCTTACACTGAAAGAATTTTTCAAATCGGACCAGTAGATCCTGAGATTAGCGCGTTCAAACAAACAAACTCTTCAGCTTTATAATATTAGTATAGATTATGTTTTTTGTTATTCTTATTTAAATGTATTTTTTACAATATGCGTAATGTACTAAGAACTATAAGGAAGCTGTAACCATATGAATGCAATCACTTTAATCCTTATTGCGATGATGTTACTTTGCCAGCTTCTTGCGTCAGTTAGTGATTAAAATCGCATTATTTCCGTACTAGCCGTTTCCCGTGAAATCACTTGCATTTAGATAAATAGTTTACGATCTTACAATAATCCTATTTTTTTTTTTTTTTTTTTTTGATATCGGATTGGAAACTCCTCATGGAGACCCCTCGCCCTTGGGGAAGGGCGAAGGAGACTGTCAGACTCTTACTGACTAAAAACCAACCCGTGTTCCTCATGCACCCATGTGTCGGAGGGGCGGGTATCGCCGAAGCATTCATCCTACCCAACCTTACAATAATCCTATACGTTAACGGTCTATTGGTACCTATTTCAAAAAATCATCGTTTTTGTTTGAGCTTTTAACTGAGTATATCCGTATTAATTTTTATCTAAATTAATACAACATTTTTGCCCATTTTTTTACGTAAAAACATACTTTTGCATTTGACAATTATATCGTTCACGTGAATGAAAAGTACTCACTCAATTGTTTCTCTGAGCTTATCCAAATTGCATCTAAATGGGCAGAGCCGTTCCTCAGTAACAGCGTTACATACAGACATACGATTCAAGTTTATTATTTAATCAAGTGCATTTATATGCATTATTAAATCCTTGGGTATTTGACTGGATTCTTAAACTTCAATTTATTTGCAAAGTGTTGTAGGAAGTTGTTTGTTTGTATGTGTAAGTTGATCTGGAAAATTACTTGATGGATATGAATAAATTACATTTGAAATGTAGCTGAACGTTTTAGGCAAGACTACATTTTGCTGAGCTGTTAAAACTATGTAATTAAGGTATATTTAGGCGAAGTATTTTGCCACAGAATAAATAGTAGTAGTTTGTAGATTGTAGAGCCAGTATTTTATATTAATTAATTGGACTAGGAATAAGAGAAACATTCCCGGAGTAAAATGTAAGAGCTGTCAGAATGGAAGTGAAAAAATAATTTTATTTATTATCTGGGTACCTACTTTTTTCGTCACTATAATTACCAAACATTATTATATACTTGCTTACACTTAATACAACAAAGAGGAATTTTCTTTGCTTGTGCTACAAAGGCATAGAAACTAGTTAACCGATTTGAAAAGTTCTTTCGCTGTTAGAAAGCTATAAGTGACACTACCCCCGGGGGACATATATTTTATCCGTGCTGCCTCGTTGGTCTAGAGGTCGCGTAGCCGTCTGCTGTGCACGAGGTCTCGGGTTCGATTCCCGGGACGGGCCGAAATCGCTTCGTGGGTTTTAGAAACTAGNTACAACAAAGAGGAATTTTCTTTGCTTGTGCTACAAAGGCATAGAAACTAGTTAACCGATTTGAAAAGTTCTTTCGCTGTTAGAAAGCTATAAGTGACACTACCCCCGGGGGACATATATTTTATCCGTGCTGCCTCGTTGGTCTAGAGGTCGCGTAGCCGTCTGCTGTGCACGAGGTCTCGGGTTCGATTCCCGGGACGGGCCGAAATCGCTTCGTGGGTTTTAGAAACTAGAAGCAGCCCGGAGTTGGAAGTTGGTGATTGATACGCCCGTGCATCGGAGAGCACGTTAATGTCGGTCCTGTGCCTAATCTCTCACTAGTGCATCTGTTTGCACCTGTGTCTGCGCAAATGCTTGTGTACTATAATATGTCCTGCGCAGCTGGCAGATCTCCTTATATGAGAACAGCCGCCGTGGCCGGCAATCGGCTAGGACGCCATTATTATTATTATGTATGTCTCTGCCATGCCACGGGACTACAGAGTCCCGGAATTTTGGAAGACGAACGTGGGGCCGAAGCCAACACGCTGAAGCCCTTTTGAGACAACTTTAATGTGATGGTGACACAAATATTATTATTTTATCCGTATACGGGAAGTATGTAGTTCACACGGGAGACGCGTGAAACTGTGGCAAGCATCTAGTTTATTGTAATTATATCAAATAACAGTGTTGTTTCTGATTGATCAGTCTATAACCTGCGGCAGATACTTGACTCCATAGAAATTACATAAATAGCTTGTTTATCACGTAGCAAGAATTCTATCATCAATGATTCAGTTATTCACAATATTACCACTCCATTTAACTGTTTTTTCTACGTGATTGACGTCAAGATCAACAAATTAATTTCTTATGTAATATTTACCGTAGCATTGTTTTACAAATAAGGACCAATCTACTTGATTGTGTTTTTTGTAGATTAATTGAAATTAATTGATATTTTGTTCAAGTTCAGCAATTGAAAAGACTATTGTTCTATTTAGAAGTTTTGTTTTAATTAGCTAAAAAAACTCTTTTCTACAATAAGGAACAGAATTCTCTAAGGATGCATTTTGCAAGGTGTTAAGGCAAAAAAAACCGGCCAAGTGCGAGTCGGACTCGCACACGAAGGGTTCCGTTCCATTATCTATTTGTTTTTCATACAAATATATGAATAACAAAGTTACAATTTGCGGTTACTGAAAAAGTGCTATATCTCAAAAGCTGCTGACTGTATATTGTTCAAACCAATTTTGGTTGGTAGTTTTTATTGAGATCTATAACATATATTTTTTTCAGATTTTTCACTTTGGTAGTTAAAGAATTAAGGGGGGGGGACACACATTTTGGCACTTTGGGAGTGTCTTACTCAAAAATGATTGACTTTAGGAAAAAATGGTTTTAGAAACCTCAGTACCATTTTTTAAGACCTATTCGCAGACACCCCACACGTATAGGTTTGATGAAAAAAAATATTTTCAGTTTCAGTTTCATGTATGGGGAGCCCCCCGTAATGTTATTATTTTTTTATTTTTGTACAAAAATCGTAAAGCGGTTAATATAATACTTCTACCTACCAAGTTTTAACTGTGTAGTCCTAATAGTTTTGGAATAAAGTGGCTGTGACATACGGACGGACAGACAGACAGACAGACAGACGGACAAACAGACAGACATGACGAATCTATAAGGGTTCCGTTTTTTGCCATTCGGCTACGGAACCCTAACAATAAGAATTAGAGCCTAAACTGAACTAAACTGTCGGCCGATAGTTGATTGATAGTTTATTTTGAAGGTAGGTACAGATGACAGCTGATACCCGAATCTGTCAAATCTTACCAATCGAACATTAACCTTCCACTATTGTGATAAGGTTCAAAATCTATCGCAGAAATTTGACAGATTGTGGTAACTTGATGTGCTGTCGTCTGTACCTAAATCCAATCCAACTTTTTAGTCAGTCTTTTACCTGCCCGATACCCTAATCACTGCAGTATGTACAGTTATCAAAAAACCTGGACAGTCCGCAACTAAATTCCTAACATAAGTAGACGCGTGTGACCATATCTCTGGGCTAAAAAAGGACATCCTAAAATAAATTGGAAAATAAAACTTTTTACGACACATATACCGCGAAAAACAAAAAAAAACAAAATTCAAGTAAAGTATTTCAAATTACAAAAACAAATAAAAATACAGAATTCAAAGAAAGAAGTCCTGAGAAATCAAATTAAAATAAAAACGAGGCTATTATAAAGAGGTCTATTATAATTACCTTCGTCTATTTAAAGTCTATTCGATAACGGTACGCAACAAGGCATAATAGTAGCGTCCTTAGCCTGGTAAAAAGTAAAACAATTGAATGAACCTGACCTACTTGGGTAATAGTGGACTGTCAAAATACGCGAGTAGATTGAATAGAGGCTGGCTTGGAGTAGCGCGCGTATTTTTCTTTGTTTTTTTTTTACTTTTTACGTATCTGTGTCAAGTCTCTTTTACATTTTTCTTTTCTGAGACGGTTGGTTATCAGATACGATATAAAATATAATGCAAATTGTAATTTATATTTTGTGACCAACATTACCGTAATGAGAATTTATTAATTTATCTATACTAATATTATAAAGGGGTAATCTCTGGAAGTAATGAACCGATTTTAAAAATTCTTTCACCATTTGAATGCTACATTATCCACGAGTGACAGGCTATATTTTATCTGGGCAGTAATTCCCACGGGACGCAACTGAAACCGCGGGAAAATGGCTAGTAGTTAGTAAATTGATAAACCATAGTTTTTTTATAAAAAGATTTTTGTAAAACCATTTAATAAAAATTATTATCTAAATTGTTCATAAAACAAAAGTTGTTTCTTTAAGTTAAAATCTAAAATGATATAAAACAGCGTCGACTCCACTCGTGCGCACGTTCGCTTGTCGTAGGTCAGTAACCGCGAGTTACCTAATCGTCTGTTGACCATGATTTACATTTTACCGCCAACCGCTTATTTATTGGCTTTTAATTACGATTTTTTTATACAAAGCCGTATATATTTCAATGTTTTTCTTTACTATCATTAAAAAAAGTTGCTTTTTTATATTTAGCAAAAAAAAAGTATTTGTTTAGTTAACAATGCTCTAAAGGTACGGTGATAGCAAGGTCATAACTCACTTGTTTTATTCGTATTTTTTCTAACCCAAATTGCTACTTAAATATGCATAATTGCATATAGGTACCCTTTCACCCACACACTCAGACAAAGATATCAAAATCTTATATTATATTAGAAAAAAGCCATTTAATTATCCACCATTACAACAAATTGCTACAAAAATCGTGCATCTTATATCAAAACCGAATTAAGATTCAAATGAGCAATTTTCCTGGTCAAACAAAAGGATAATAAGCCACGAGCTAGATAGTGAGGGTATGTCGTTATTACGCAAACGCTTGCAGTTCAACCTTCGGGCCGTTTCGACACCTTACCGTGTACAGTTTATTTTGCACCTGTTATGTTGGTCTTGTATGTAGACTTAATAAATGCAAGATACAGTTGTTTTGGTAGTTATAATTCACATCATTATGACTTCATCCTAATTTTATTTGAAGCTGGAAAAAGGCTAGGCAGATGATGATCAAAGCAGCATGTATGTTACCTCCTGTCTTCTCTATATATCATCATCTCACAATAATATTATTTCCAGCCATATACTCGTAGTCCAGATAAGGTCTTTGGTTCTTCTTAATTTAGTTTAAATCAGTCAACTAGTTTTAGCATTACAATGCGACAGAGTTACTTTGTGATTAAGGATTTTATATGCAAGAAGTATTGTAAGGCATAATTAATTTGCCAGCTGATAGCAGAACAGGAATAGCATAGGCAATCTCGACAACAAATAATACAATTTGCAAGAACTAAAGAAACACACTCGACACCCCAAGCAGTGATACAGTTACAACAATTTACACGCCTATTAGTTCTTATAAATATGTATTAATTAGTTATATCCGCACAATCAATCAATCAAATTATCTTAATGCCCTATTTCCTTGCTAAAAGGTAAGTAAATATAACACTGGCCAATCTCTCTTGGTATCGCATACGGAACGAATCAATGACCTCTATTGACACTTGTAACCTGTATTCAGATAGTATAGAACTGTTATACGTTTTATATATGAAAGTCTGTTTGTTTTTTTATTGCGAATATTATTCATACATTGCAGACAGGTGGGACAGTCCCATACTGGGGCATTGGATTCGCCTACATGCCACTGTGGCGTATAGTTGTTGATAACTGTTTTTTCCAATAGATGTAAGTACTAACAAATAAATTAAATTGACAAAAAATTGTGTGATTAAAGAACATATTATTATTCCATTTATTTATTTACTAACATATTTTTTACATTTTTAAATATAATTATAAAAAAGAAAGAATATAAAAACATTTAAAAATATAAAAAACAGGTGGCCACCGATATCGGGCACAGGGTCCAAGGTACCGGTGGTTAGGGTCCCAGAGACAGAAACCTCCTCACAATACGCGCCGTATCAAGAACATATTTATTATTATTGTGGTGAATGCGAGATAAAAGGAGATTCATTCAAAATTTATTTAGTGAACTGTTTTATGAGATGTTTTTTGCAAAAGACTCATATTTGGATGAGTGTCAGAAAAAATATAAAATTAGCATCCAAAACATTCACTCTTTGTATACATTCTGCTTATATTATGTATCAGAGTCAGAGGAACACTGTAATTGATTTTTAGCACAACCCATTTACATTTCTGTATCATTACGTACCTAAAAAAATACATTTTAGTGTCAGAGTGGACAATTCGAGATGTACTTGGTAAACAAAGGACTGCAATTTTAAGAGCCGAGGCATACATAACCGGTACACTGAGCGTGTAGCCTGGCATGGTTACCAAATCGCTTCCAGGTTCCAGGACTGGTCTTCATGGACTAGTTTTCATCTGGTATTGTGAAATACATATATTCCTCGTTAGGATCCACCATCAGTTTTACTCGCATCCCATAGGAACTATTCCGTGCACCCGGATAAAAATGAGCCTAAAGCCTTCCTCATTAAATTGGCTATCTGACACTGAAAAAAAAATCATATCGGACCAGAATTTTTTGAGATATTAGCGCGTTCAAACAAACAAACAAACTCTTCAGGTTTATATTATTAAAGTAGGTATAGATTATCTTGGAATAAGAATTCGACCAAACCATTAATTCTACGAATAAATATGAGATGATTAAATGTTATTATTACTTTATTACAATAATAATTGTAAACCACACGTAACATGAACTGGGTCAAGTCTGGCTGTCTATTCTTTAATAAAAAACTAGATCAATAACATAATTTGTTGTAGGTGAAACTTTTGTCCGGTCTTGATTGAATGTTTTGTTTGTCTGTGACATTTTCATGATTAAACTACTGAAACTATTTGTAAGACATTTTATTTAATATAGTCTGAAGAATTAAAGAGATATAGAATAGTTTGTTTTTTATTAATTTTGAACCGACTTTCCAAAAAGTAAGTGGTTCTCAATTCGTCGGAATCTTTTATTTTATGTTATTAGCTGTTACTAACGCTAACGCGTAATTTTTTTTAATGACTACGACCAGTATACAGCTAATGCATATTCAATACATTGTAGTACTTACCTTATTTTAATATAACGACTTGTGTTTAGTCATCAAAATAAAAAAAATATAATTATTTCAATTAATTTATTTTACTTAAAATTTCATTTTTAAATATTTAATACAAAAAAATAAAACATGGTCCAAGTTGCCGGCGGTCAGGGCTCCGTAGAGGGAAATCTCCTGACAATGTGTTTTATTTATTAATCTTAATCATAATTTACCAATTATGTAAATAACCATTAAAATTGCATCACACACCGGCCTTCTCAAAGAATTAAAAATTCCAAAACTGCTTCCGCAAACTATCTCCGGAACTGTCCTTTATTTTCCGAAACTATAGTCACCCTACATTTATAACCGGTATCATTTTGTTGTGAATTTTATTTCAGACTAGCGTCCGCCAGTGGATTCACCCGCGTTCCACGAGAACTAATCCGCGCACCTAGATAAAAAGTAGCTTATAGCCTTCCTCGATAAATACGCTGTCTAAAACTGACATTATTTTTCAAATCAGCCCAGTAGTGCCTGAGTTTCGCGCGTTCAAACAAACAAACTCTTCACCTTTATATTATTACTAGCTTCTGCCAGCGGTTTCACCCGCGTCCCGTGGGAACTACTCGGCGCACCCGGATAAAAAGTAGCCTATAAACTTTCTCGATAAATGGGCTATCTAACACTGAAATATTTTTTCAAATCGGCCCAGTAGTGCCTCAGTTTCGCGCGTTCAAACAAACTCTTCAGCTTTATACATTATTAAAGTTATAAGTATAGACGAAGTCAAGCACATGAGCTTTGTATAGTAAGAATGCATACATTTATACGTAGAATACGTCGACCTTGACACTAAAGTATGGCAATTTAATTTGCTATAGAACTATTTATATCCTATCTTCAAATAAATAAAGTAATTATTGTGTATTTACCGTATTTAAGTAGGTATAATTTATTATAATGACAATGGTATCACTAAAAATAATAAAACAAAGTCGCTTTCTCTGTCTCTATATATCCATGTATGCTTAAATCTTTAAAACTATATACAACGGATTTTAGTACGGTTTTTTTAATACATTGTTTGATTGAAGAGGAAGGTTTATATGATATATAGGTTTATATCATCGTAGGTAATTATGTAGGTCTGTTAGTCCGTCCATCATTATGATAAAAATCATTTTATTGCGAAAATCCTTGAGCTATTAAGTAAATAATTTACTCAGCTCAGTAGTTAGGTACTTTACTTCGTTACAAAATTTTATTTACAACTACTTAGGTTTCATCCATAGGCGGATGGTAACTTTATATGTACCTACTAGTTTATAGTTTATTCGCTTTACTGTGAACCGTTAAAACCTGACGCGTATACCTATATGTATATGTATTACTTCTTGACGCTGAAATTGATGGGTCATTTTAATAGAATTTCGTATAGGTAGCTAAACTTTTCTCCTTGAGTCCAAGAATTAACGGGATGTCGATGAAACCACAGGACGCGGCTTATTTACGAAATTATCTTTTTCAGTGAAATCTATGTTAATATTAAAACGCACTAATTTCAGGAAACCATGTGATCGGTTCGAAAAAATATTTCAGAGTTAGATCCTCTCGTGTGTATGTATATGAAGGTTAAGGCTCCTTTTTACCAAAATACAGGGAGTAGTGTCCACGGGACGCGGGTGATACCACTTGCAGAAAAAGCCGGTTCTTTAATAAAGAGCTTGAATAACTGAAGTAGTTATTCAGGTAAACTACTTACGTATGTATGCTCTTACCAAGGCGTAACCAGCCAATCAAATCACCTTATCATGCAATCCTTTGTGAATCGTCTAAGTCAATTAATAAAAATCATATTTAACTGCCACACGAAACAATTAAACTTGTAGAACATCGGCTTAAAATGTTAATTTATTGTAATTAGTTATTACAGTATAACGATAAAATCTATAGAGGATTTGATATTTACTAGCTACCGCCAGCGGCTTCGCCCGCTTCCCGAGGGAACTATTTCCCGTATCCCGATAAAAAGTAGCCTATATGTTATTCTAATATAATTCTATATTACTGCCAAGTTTCATCAAAATCCGTTTAGTAGTCTTAGCGTGAGAGAGTAACAAATATACACAAGTACATCCATGAATTCTCACAAACTTTTTCATTTTTAATACAGGATTATTAAGTAGTATGTCTCCTACTAGATCACGGGACTACAGAGTCCCGGATTTTTGGAAGGCGAACGTGGGCCCGAAGCCAACACGCTGTAGCGACCAAAACCGGCGATTATCCCTGAATACACTATCATTATTTATGTTATCCCTGAGATTCGGTATTAGGTATTAAGAATAGCGATTAAATCTGCTTCCCACTGAAGCGCCGAAGTGATTATTGAAGACCTTTGTCCATCTTCAGGGTGCTTATTTTTATTGAAAACTAGCTTCTGCCAGCGGTTTCACCCGCGTCCCGTGGGAACTACTCGGCGCACCGGGATAAAAAAGTAAAAAGTAAAGTAAAGTAGCCTATAGCCTTCCTCGATAAATGGGCTATCTAACACTGAAAGAATTTTTCAAATCGGACCAGCAGTTCCTGAGATTAGCGCATTCAAACAAACAAACTCTTCAGATTTATAATATTAGTTTAGATTACAACTCAATCAGTTCAGCTGATTAAGAGTGATACTGATAACGTAACAAACTGTCTTTTGTATTTATAATGTAAAGATAACTTCTGTAACAGATTACTGATATGTATCTACTTAAACAACTTCATTTTGATTCAGTTATTATTGTGATAATGACCAGAGTCAATATAAAGACGTTTATTGCAAATTGTACTAAATATTATAAGGCAGAAGAGTTTGTATGTTCGCTTGAACAGCTTATTTCAAAAACTACTGGTCCGATTTGAAAAATATCTTTCAGTATTTTAGACAACAACCGGGTCCTATTCGCGCGGTCACGCGGACCACGGTCGGTGCAATTCGGCCGAAACGTCGGGAGAAAAGAGGTATCGTAAACCTTTTATATTTTCATCGCGAATAAGACCCAGTTGTTGTCTAAAATATGTGTACAAGTCGCGAAAGTTTAAAAACATTTAAAGTCTTTCAGTGTTAGATAGACCATTTATCGAGGAAGGCTATAGGCTACTTTCTATCCAGGTGTGTGGAGTAGTCTCCACGGGACGCGGGTGAAACCGAAAACTAGTACTATAATGTATTGATTGACATCTCAAGGGCGCTTAGTAAAGCCTATTATACACTATACGGAAATACCAGTCCCTATATTAACGCGTTAATGATGTATCGGTGAATCCTTTGTTACGAATCATTTTATTATAGTTATTTGAGCTGTTTCCCACAGTTTAATTATATCCTGGTCTTAACCCAAGAGTTTATTTGTCTTCTGAGTACAATTCAATTCACGGCTCGTTTGTAGAAAATTTCACAAAACAGCCCGGAATCTGGAAGTTGGTGGTGTTACAGCCCTGTGCCTGGGAGGGCACGTAAAGCGGGCGTCCCCGAATGCTACTCCGTAGCAGTCGTGGTTATAATTCTACGTCAGAGGCCGTCAGGCGGTTATGAGTAAACTCTGACACTAGGGCTTGTTAGATGATTAACCTGCAGCTAAGTTTAGAAGGAGAAGCGCAACGGATTTTCCGGATGGTTTTTCTACGCACGAAACTTACCGAACGAAAACAAACAACTGAAAATCTACCGGTACAAACGATGACGCGTAAAATCGCGCGGTTAGTTTTTTTGCCGCGCGGAATTCGTCTTGCATAGAAAAACCGAAAGTGCTGTTATTAATAGAATAGCTCTATTCGTCATACTGTGAAATACTACTTACTTTGCTTATTATGAAGAGATTTCCCCAAATACCTACATGATTCATAGATCTACCTACGTCATACGTCATGTTTGGTCTACCAATTTATAATGTGTCTATCATGTAAATTGAATAAAAACAGTTATAAATAATTCAGCTATAAATAAACTTGAATCATTTTAAAACAATTATGGATGAATAAAAAATTGTCTGCGTTTTGGCATTTTGGAAGTTGGTTTTTCCCAGTTTTTTAGGGTTCTGTGAAAAAAAGGAATTCTAATAATAAGACTGTCTGTCTGTCAGCCAGTTAGGGATGAATTATGCTAGACCGTGGCGGGCACGAGCCGTGCCCCGGGCGAGGCACGGACGAGGCTCGGAATCCACGAACATTTTAAGGTGCTGTTTATGCTACGCCGCGCGGCGTCCATGTCCCGACGGACGCGCCTCGCCCGGGGCACGGCTCGTGCCTACCACGGTTTAGCATAATTTATCCCTTATCAGGCTGAATTTCATGAATACTGATAGTTATACATTTGGAATTTTCACAGATGATGTATTTACTGCTGCCGGTTTAACAACAAGTACTGAATACTAGAATCAACTACATATTTAAGGGAACCCCTCACACCTACAACAAACGATTTTTGTCCGTTTAATCGACAAACGATACGGAACTCTCCGTATGCGATTCCAACTCGGACTTGACCGGTTTTTTTTACTTTGCCTGTTGTGGTGAAGTGGTTAATTATGCACTAGTTTTTGTTCAGCAAACATATTTAAGTAGGATGTTACATAATGTATTGAAAATAGACTCTAAAATAAGTAGTCTAGAATCCTCCTCGATACATCAATCAGTCTAAATCTTTAGGTATAATTACTTATTTAGACTGACTGACTGATTTAATTGCGCAGAAACAGGCTTTAGTTAGGCAATTGCTGGGAATTATGTTAATTCATTTAGAATCAAGAAAAACTATAGGTAGCCTAAAATGATGTGGATGAGTAGGATCCAAATTATTTGTTTTTGTCCAAAATGTTTCGCAAAAATCAAGCAACTAAATTCCGATCAGGAGTACGGGCATGTGGCCTATTCTCACTATCGGGCTATGAAGAATATGAAGAAGGAATAGGGAGTGCACCTGTGTCACAGCAAATGCTTGTGTACTGTAATAAGTATTCAAGTCCGGACCAACTACTTCATCACCATAGAGAGAATAGCCCTCGTGTCAGCAATCGGCTTGGACGCTATTACTAAGTAATGGTAAAAAAACTGAAAAAGAAAATCTAAGTTAAATCATAATTATGAAGTAATCGCAGACTCGGTCAAACGCTTAAAGTTTCGAAATCTAATAACATAGAATTTATGGGGTCTGGTTGTTTTGCAATGTACTTAAGTGGCATTTATAATCGCCCTGAATCAATGTTTACAACTTAATGGAAATATAATTATAGTTCATGAACCTAGGAACGAGTAGATTTGTAGAGTATTTGAACCGAGTGGATTCAATGCAATATTTTTATAAATCAATACATATGTCGACTAGCATCCGCCATCGGTTTCAACCGCGTCCTTTGGGAACTACTCCGCGCACCTGGATAAAAACTGCCTTTGTCGATAAACGGGCTACCTAATACTGAAAGAATTTTTCAAATCGGACCAGTAGTTCCTGAGATTAGCGCGTTCGAACAAACTATTCAGCTTTATATTATTAGTATAGATGTAGATGAATCGACTTGCATCCACCAACGGTTTCACCTACGTCCCTCGGGAACTACTCAACGCGCCTGGATAAAAAAAATAGAACACGCCTTTCTCGATAAATGGGCTATCTAACACTGCAATAATTTTTCAAATCGGTCCTGTAGTTTTAAGATTAGCGCGTAGTACTTATTAGTATAGATGTGACCCAAATTCACTACCACCAAGTGTAATTACACTGTAAAACATAGATCACAGTATCGACCTTCGACGCATCACTTAATACTGCCGTTTTAATACAAAAAATAATAAAAACCCGTGCAGATAACGCCTTGAGACTGATTGTTCAAGATTGAAAGGAAACTTACAAGGTGAGACCGTCACCCTTTTGTGAAACGGTTTTATTATTCTACTTGAAATAATTGGGCTTTTAATTTTATATTGTTGGTTTTATAATATTAAGGAATATTAAAAACCTTTAAGTTAATGAGTGTTCCGTTTTCCCGATGAGTAAGACAGAAATGAGAGGTAGAGGTCAAATTCTGGCTCTGGACTGTTCATTGATATTTAAAGGTACTATACATAAACTGCCACATGCGATGATTACTAATATTATTTACTAGCTTCTGCCAGCGACTTCGTTCGCGGATCATGTCGCTTATGCCAGCGAGAACGGGTCGTCATAATCAAAGATCTTTCATTTCCTCCTGCTCTGCTCCTATTGATTATAGCCTGATGAAAAGTATACTTTAATTAGCTCAGGAGTATGAATAATAATTGTACCAAGTTTCGTTAAAATCTGTCGAGTAGTTTTTGTTTCTATAACGGTTATACAGACAGACAGATAAAAATTCTACTGATTGCATTTTTGGCATCAGTATCGATCCCTAATCACCCCCTGATAGTTATTTTTTTGTTGAGTTTGTATTTTATTTTTTTAATTTTATTTTTATATACTTATGTTAAATTCTTTAGTTTTGTAATTTATTTATTTTTATATTCTTTTTAATGTATAAATTAGCACTTAAACTAAGACCACAATATCGCATTGGGCGTAAGCCTGTAATGGTATTGTATGGTGAGATAAGTAAATAAATAAATTTTGGAAATTCATTTCATGTAGAGAATTGACCTCTCTACTTATTTAGATTATTTTAAGATTATATAAGTATAGAATTTTGATTACTATTCTAGGACATTATATCTAGAACTTTATCTGGAACCTGCGAAATTGACAGCCAATCTTGATACTTTTTTATTTAATAAGTGTAAATGTCGACGGAAATTCCAAAGGCTGGCAAAGGAAGTGGTCTGATCCATCATGTATGAGCATGCCTTACTAATGATACTCCACAAATATGTGCTACAGTGCAGATTGGCTTGCATGCTGCATAGCTGTCGTTGCTATCATTGTTGTTAAGTGTCTGACATGACAGGCAGTTGACATTAATATTATAGCGTAGTAGGTATTAAATACTAGCTTCTGCCAGCGGTTTCACCCGCGTCCCGTGGGAACTACTCGGCGCACCCGAATAAAAAGTAGCCTATAGCCTTCCTCGATAAATGGGCAATCTAACACTGAGTTTAGAAGACCTCAAGAATTTTTCAAATCGGTCCAGTAGTTCCTGAGATTAGCGCTTTCAAACAAACAAACAAACTCTTCAGCTTTATAATATGAGTATAGATAAGCATAATGAAGTTGTGAAACCGCGGGGAAAATAAAAAAAAATGGTGTACCTAGTAAAGTATACCTACCTATCTATTAATTCCGAAAAAACAAAATACATTAACATCCACAACATACAAAAAGTTAATTTAAAGAATCAATATCCAAACATCGATAACATTTACAACGAATATGCAAATAACATTAAACTTTATCGATAAATCGGTATCCATTAATCACTAAAACAGAATCGATTCGCCACGGCCTGGACTCGCGCCACTGCAAAATCGATCGGTTAAAACCTCTTTCAATAAGTGATAGCGGGGTCAAGGTCAATATTAATGACTGGTTATATAATTAACTATTGTTAGGAAAAAACTTCACGGTTTTAAGACAAAGGGGTCAGCAGTTTCACTTGGCTAAACCTGGCTGGGTGTTTTTAGCAATCTATGTATTTTAGTATCTGTTTACGGGTGGACTGATTTTGGTGAGCTCTCATTGAAGGATTGACTAGGTGTAAAGCTACTACTAAATCCTAATTGACTTATCGATAAAAAAATACGCAAGTTTTTAGGCTCATGGCACATTGTACCGGCACAGCTCCAACCCGGCAAATAACGTGTCATTTAAATTTGAACATTAAATTGTATGACGTATTTCATAACGTCAAAACAAAAAAGGCAACGGCGGGCTGTCAGCGCGCGGTTTCCTATCTAACAACTCACGTTGTTATGAAATATATCATACGTCATACAATTTAATGTTCAAATTTAAATGACACGTTATTTGCCGGGAAGGAGCTGTGCCGGTACAATGTGCCATGACCCTTACTCTCCTATTTTTAAACCGACTTCAAAATCGAAAGAAGTCATGCATTCGTTACAACTTAGCTACTACTTAACAGTTATAATTATAATCTGTTATAAATAAAAGTGTATACCTTACTTATAATATTAATAATAACTATGTATTTTTTATATTTTAACAAAAAATCGCCCCGTAAAATACTTGACCAAGTAATTACGTATTTATTTAGAAATCTTTCGGAAAGAAAGGAAGACGCTTATAAGAAGCTAATTAAAATACTTGAATATTTTTTTACATAACGAGAAGTTCAAATTTTTCTTTTGTTGTTTTTCTTTATGTTATAAATAATTATAATAAACGAGAAGCGGTATGGTATAGAACATCTTCCTGGTACAATTTTTTTTATTATGGTGTATTTCCTTTTTGGCAGTTAAGAAAAAAATACACGTGTTTATCGGATGACCTTAGTTTTTACATGCATGCATATGTATGTATGTAGGTAAAATAAAGCGAAGTTCAAATTATCGAAGTAATTAATAGTATTTTTGTTTCCAGAATATGAATTCCTTGATTCCCTTCTTATATGAGAAAGTAACTGACCGTCTAAATATCAGTCCTTTCAACCGACTTCTCAAAAAGGAGGAAGTTCTCAATTCATGTCTTAATTTTTTGGTACATAGATACTTAGTGTAGTATAGAGCCTGAGAAAGGTAGGCTACTTTTTATTAAACTTAGGAAGTAAATAATGAATTTCAATAAAACCATTTTCAGCAATTTGAATAAAAAGGGGGCAAAGCAACATCGTCCTGCCTTGCCAACCTCACCCGTGGTGCACCCTGCTGAATAACGGACGAGGCTCTGGCGACCTGGTGGTGGTATAACCACCATACAGCACCAAGTGAGATATAAAATGCCTTGCTTGGAGATGGGCAGCAGCATCTCCGAAGCTAAAAACATCCTACACTGCGCTCACCAACACGCATGCCCAGCGCGGTAAGTATAGGTAAATCCCCCCAGCTTGAGGGAGACTTTTGTCTAGCAATGGACGTTTTTCGGCGAACAAAAAATAAGCAATTAGGTATCTTATTTTAGGAAATCAATAAAAGCGTTATATAACATCAGGATATCAGCAAAAAAATGACCTTTAAACTACTTTTTTTGTGTAAATATTATTATTTAGTTTAAATGTTAAATGCATAAATACTCCAAACTAGTT
>NWSH02000081.1:10570402-10589932 GCA_002382865.2 Heliothis virescens
ACAAAAATGACGGTAAAGCATGGCGGTGGAAACGTGATTTAGGGATGCATTTCTGGCCATGGAGTCGGACCTGTTAGATTCATAGAAGGCAACATTAATTAATTCAATACACTGGAGGAAACAATGTTACCTTACGCTGGGGACATGCTACCTGTCATTTGGACATTCCAGCATGACAATGACCCTAAGCATACTGCACATTCAGTAAAGGAATTCCTCGACTCACAATCTGTTTCTGTCTTAGACTGGCCATCTAACAGCCCAGATTTAAATCCCGTAGAGTACATTTGGCGTGAAGTTAAGAAAAATATATCAAATAGGCAATGTAGCAATTTATGAGAACTATGTGCGGTTTTTTTAGAAGTATGGAACTCCATTTCTATTGAGATATGACAGAAATTTATAGAATCAATAACGTCAATGCAATGTAATAATTAAAAGCTGTGCATATGCCACTAAGCATTAATTTTACGCTTAAATTCTATTCACAAGCTCGCTACATTGCAAGTGATCCTATATCGTTAAACTTCATTAACTTTTAGATTAATTTAATACTATTGTCGAAAAATTTATAGATCGTTCTTAATTATTTGTCCAGATTCGTTTCTTTTTAAATTGTTACAATTTTTATTAGATGTACATAATCTAAAAAAACTTGCTTATTTTATATGCGATTTTTTATAACTTTGTCAGCTTTAGTCATGTATATTTTCAGTAAGCCGACAGATTACTTAAAACTATTATCTAACACAGAAAAAAAACATGTTTGTTAAAGAACTCTCTGTAACTAAAAATCGTTCTTAATTATATGGCCACAACTGTATATGCACTTGAAATTGCATTATTAGTCAAAATACGTCACAAAAAACTTAATTAAAATAATTTTGCAATAAACATTGATAAGAATGTCATAAAACAACAAAATGAGTTTCATCCTGTTGATAATTTTATTTATTTGCTAATTTATTTTGTTCAAAATGCAATTATGGATTTTTATTCGCAATATGTGTCTCTGTTATCAATTTTTTATTTTATTATGTTGCACTTTATTAATATATAAAAGTAATAAAAAATAAAGTACTCACGAATTATTTTCAAAATTCACACTGACGCACGAAAAAAAACTTATAAAAATAATCACACAATCACAAGAGTCTATCAATTTTTAAATTCCGAACGTCACACACGTCAATTTTCCCGCGCGAATTGTTTGAACTGTCAACGTTGTTTTTTTTTATTGCAGGTCTATGCACATGGTACGGGTAGTGCGCGGACTGCCGGCGCACTTCGCGACCACCAATTTATATAGTCCTTGTGTTATCCGCTTCGATGGAGAGTCGTCCGTAGCTCGGACCGACGGCCCCCTTTTGTAGAGAATTCTAGTTAATTTTGAATGTTGGTAAATAATGTTATTGAAAAAAAAATAAGTGATAACATAAAAACTTTTTACACAAAAAAATAAAACCGACTTCTAAAAGGATTGAAAAACTATACAGCCTCCTTTTTGGGGAGTCTGTTAAAAAGGCAATTTTCAAATCAGTCAAGTCAAAATTCCATTACACTGATTAAAATCGGCAACAATGCCTTTTTAAAAAAATCTAGTAAATTAAATTCTCAAATCCCTTCCCACAAATGATGACCGCATTTCCAACAAATGCTCGAGATGAGTGCAACGATCGATCTAAATCTGCCGTACGCGCGCTGCACACAAATGGCATCACTCATATCTCATTGTAATAATCACAAAGTACTCTTTAAGATTCCCACATATTATTTACTAGCTTCTGCCAGCGACTTCGTTCGCGGATCATGTCGCTTATACCAGCGACAACGGGTCGTCATAATCAAAGATATTTCCCTTCACTGCTCTGCTCCTATTAAGTGTAGCGTGATGAAAAGTATACTATAACCAGCTCAGGAGTATGAATAATAATTGTACCAAGTTTCGTTTAAATCCGTCGAGTAGTTTTTGTTTCTATAACGGTTATACAGACAAACAGAGATTGCATTTTTGGCATCAGTATCGATCCCTAATCACCCCCTGATAGTTATTTTGGAAATATATTTCGTGTACAGAATTGACTCTACAGATTTAATATAAGTATAGATAGATTTTTTGTAGTTATAGGTACCTATCGTACATTACTAACCTACCTAAGTATTTACACACAATAAACTAAATTATTAAAATTAAATGTGTAACCATTTTTTTTTGATAAACCAAAGTCACGATTAAAAATCATTTCTTTTACATACCTTAGTTTTTATTAGTCCCGAAGGAGCAACGTCCCGCGATCGGATAAGTAGCAGCTATCCTCTTATTTTTATATCGAAATATTTTTAATATAGGTAGTCTGAATTTTGTAATACTTTAATTCATTTGAAATTATTATTCATGAGTTACGAATATTTAATTCTGTTATCAATGTGTTTTATTTATTAAAGAGTTTTAACACATTATTAAAAGCATTTCGAGAAATTTCCCACGGCGTAACATTATGCTGAAGTAAATCACATTTCCTGATGTTGACCAACTCATAATAATTTTTATCTCTTAATAAAGCATAATAATGGCTGTTTCTTGTGTTTTAACGTAATCTAATACATTTATTCAATAATATCGACACAATTTTATGCAATTATGTTTGTTTCGTCGTGGCTAAATCAAAGCCGCGCGCATCGATCGATCATAAGGTTAAGCAATGCTTGACGCGGTCGGTCGGTAGATGGGTGACTATCTTGTCATAACGACTTCTTCCGTGTTTCGGAAGGCACGATAAACTGGTGGGTCCCGGTCATTTGACCATCTTTGGCAGTCGTTATGGGTAGTCAGGAGCCAGAAAGTCTGACAACCAGTCTTACCAATGGGTATCGGGTTGTTCGGGTAACTGGGTTGTGGAGGTCAGACTGGCAGTCGTTCCATGTAAAACACTGGTTCTCAGCTGCATCTGCTGATGATGACGATAAAATATTTTAAAAGTTCCAGTTTTATTAGCGAGAAAATCCAAGTGCGAAAGTAATACTAGATCAATACATATAGGAAATAATGTAATCTTTACATTATTATAATTTAATTAATAGACGCTTCGGAGATAAATAAACTAGTTAAGTCATTGCCACCTAATTGCTAGACAAGGTGTGCATTGAGAAAAAAATATATAAACATACAAGATTCTCGTGGTTTCACCTGCGACCTGAGAGATTTACTCGAACATCTTTTAAACTTTAATAGAATTTCTAATACCTACGGTTCAGTTGTCTTACGATGATATACCATCAAGCAATGTTATAAAAAAATAACAATACATAGCCTTCAGAACTGAATATATGCCATTTTTTTTCAAATAATCATTATGCCCCCTCCCACTGTGGGCGACCGCGTGAGTGAGTGTCAGACTTTTACTGACTAAAACCCACCGTGTTCCTTCGGGAGCCCTTTGTGTACCAGGGCCGCGGTAACAATAGACAAACAGCCACGGATATTCAACAACACATAAAGATAGTTTATACAGATTTTTTTGTGCTATTTTTGTTTAGAGTCTCATTATACTAGTTTAAGTATGTACGATACTGGAACTAGAATTACTGGGTGTTTAGCAATGCTCGCACTTCCCTGTTAATATTTTAACTAGTTTGCGAGCCTGCGGGCGAAACTGCTAATCTTTTTCAGAAACTAGTCTTCGCTCGCGGTTTTACACGAGTCCCGTGGAAACTTTTTCAAACAATCTTTGCTGTTTTTGAAAGGGAGTGAATAAAATACTTAATTAAACAATAGAATAAACACTATATTAACTCATGATGACAATCTATACTAATGTAATATAGAGGACTTTTTTTTGTTTGTATCCGAATATTACATTTGATCGGGTATTTACAATAATAAAATATGTATGTACATACACTTATTTACAGGATTATAAAAAACTATATAAAAGAGATATTTACTNTATTTCCGCCGCTTGAGGTTTTCTGCAGCCGCAGCGGCAGCAGCTGCACAGCACGCAGAACTTGCAACATGAGATGGCGCAAGAGTATCGACGCAGGTCGCGTCCCACACTAAAGGCCTACCCATCTTCCAAGGGAATAACGACATGCCGTCTGGTCTCTTACCATCGTCGCGTACCAAGCCATTTGGTTCTAGTACGGCTGGTACCCCGACGGCAACAAGAGCGCGACGTATAATGTCGTTTATGTTTGCGTGCCGCGCAATACGGCCAGCACTACGGCTGCACGACAGGCCGTGGTGTCCGAGACTGGTGACAACCTCACCGCAGTGACAGCGATGAGGGGAGCAGCAAGGGGCACCCAAACGCAGGCAAACTGCCAATCGGAAAGTGGTGTCGTCAAACAAGGTGCCTATGTTTGACGACGGAAGTGCCAGAAGCCATAGACCCGACTCCCATTCGCCCACAGCCAGAAGACGCGCTCAAACTGCAGACGAAATTGACGTCTCAATAAATTTTCAGTACTGTTATATATACTTTACCTTACCCTGAAGAACAAAATGATGACGTCTTAGCTATAATAGACATACATATAAAAATCAAAGTCCTGACTGATTCACTGACTCATCAACGCAGGGCCCAAACCCGTGAAAGTATAAAGGTGAAATTTTGCACAGAGGTTCATCATAAGACTCTCAAGCGAGGTAAGAAAGGATTTCCTGAAATTCTTACAGGAACGGGAAAAACGGGGATTTTAAATTTTACTGGCAGAAGGTATTGTAATTTTTAAAGTTATTCAGATGAAACCGCATGTAACAGCTAGTCTGTTTGACTTTAACACCCACGAATGATCTTGCAACGTAATTAAGTAGGCATTGCAAGCTTATTTTGGAAAATAATGAAATGCACTCCGGAAATTGCACTATCGGAACAAACACTCAGTAGTTGTGCTAATTAGGAAAGGTCATAAATTTTAATTAGTATTACGTCATTGTAAACACGCCTAAGCTTTTAACTGATTGTCAAAATAAAAATTTAAATAATTAATTTATATGTAAAAAAATTATATATAATAATATGTTTTTGTTATCGGCAGGTGTCATAGTTCCCGTAGTTTTCCCAATTTCCTAGTCCACTAACATCCCATCACAATAGCCCAAGTAGTTTATTTCCATAATTAGCAATAGCTTAGCAAAAAACCGGGGATTGTCCTTGGGTACATTTTTATAGTGTATACAGGGATAATCGTCGGTTTCGTGTCACCATCACATTAAAGTTGTCTCAAAAGGGCTTCGGCGTGTTGGCTTCGGCCCCACGTTCGCCTTCCAAAAATCCGGGACTCTATATCCCCGTGGTCTGGTTCGAGACATACAAAAATTAAATGTTTTATATGTTAAATAATATTTAAATGTATTAAAGTGACAAAACGATCAATGTAACATGAAAATCGAAAAAGTATTTTTTTACTCTTACACGCTAAAACTACTCGATAGATTTTGATTGAACTTGGCAGTAATATAGCTTTTAACCACAGAACATATAACTTTTAACCGCCAGAATAACAAAACGGCAACTTTTTATCCATGCGCGTTTTAAAAAATTGTAGCTGCATTTGATTTAATTAAATTCTCAAAAATGTGCATATATTAATCTGCTTAACTATAATAAAAAAAATACACGTGTTTATCCGTGTGTTTACTCTAGGAAAGATATTACATACGTTGATCTATTCAGCAGGAAACCGAATTATGTTTTAATTTACATTTAACAAATACTTCGCAAAGCTTTTTGTTTTTATTTATTACTTACTCGGTGTTAGATAATAATCTAATTGACTAAAAATGTCTCATGATAGGCTTAAGTTCACGGACAATATAAACGTGAGTTTTCTTAAAACAACTGTTTACTTATCATATACATTTTCAAAGTAAGTAAAAAAATATGGACGTCGATGAACTTGGGTCTATAATTACAGTGTGTTAATAGTTGTAGACCAATGCAAAGCTGTACATAAGGTATAAGATAAGACGTACTTCGTCTCGTTGGTCTAGTGGTCGCATAGCCGACTGCTGTGCACGAGTCCTTCAAATGCGTTGATTGCTTTGAGATTTTTACTCAATTTCGCTCAACGAACATCCCGTAATGGTATCCCATAAATGGAGGTCCCGTAAGTGGAAATAAAAAGACCAAAACACAATAGCAGGAAAAACGAGTACCTTAATAAACAAATCACTATCACAAATGAATGTTTTTAATAACTTCTACGTCATAAAAACTCAAGTTTATCGGTAAAGTAGGAAGGTTAGCGTGCTAATTATTGCAATCAATATCTTAAACAATAATAAAATTGTAGTTTGTCAGAGTTAAGCTTAATGATCGCATTAGGAACTCCATACTACGTTCCAAAACACAAATTGCAGATGTAGGCCGTACAGCTGCTGGGCTTAAATGGAACTGGGCAGGTCTCAACTGCCGCATGTCGGATGAGCTTTGGGCAAAAACGACCACTCTATGGACCCCAGAAAGCGGGAAACGACATCGCGGCAGGCCCAGAAGGAGATGGCATGACGAATTGGACTCCCATCAAAAGGATTGGCCTCAGGTGGCAATAAAAAGAGATAAGTGGAAAGAGGGAAGGGAGGCTTTTGCCCTACAGTGGGACAATGCAAGCTAAAATAAATAAATACAATTGTGTCAATAAATATATTGCACAGTGAAAACTGGCAATGATGACCTGTGATGCAAAAATCACAGGCAGAAGTTTGTAGAATATTATCTTTACTATCTAATATTATAAAGACAAAAAATGTGAGTGTGTGTTGTTGGTTACTTCTTTACGAGAAAACGGCTGTACGGTTCTTGATGAAATTTAGTGCACTCAGGAAACGGGTGAAACCGCAGACAAAGGCTGGGTTCTTCATAGAATTAGAAAGGCCTAAAATACTTGCATCTCTTTCATGTCATTTCATAAGAAAAATACAGTTCATCTGTATCTTTTAAGGTAAACTCATGGCTTTCAAGAGAAAAATGCGTAAAAACCCAGCACTCTGCGAAAAAAAATATTTTTACGATTTTTCCTGCTTTACTTTTTTTGAGATAACTGACGTAGTAATATTCCTAATTTCTAAGAAACCGACGATAAGGATACCAGAAAAATGATATTTTTTTGAATTTTACACAAAATGCATGTGCATTTTATGAAATTCCATTCATTTCCTTGTATAAGCAACTGAATTTTTGGTATCATCTTAAAACTGTAATAATACAAGCTGAACGTATAGTCATTTATTTATTTGTTCACATATTATTTACATTTTAAATATTTAATTTAAAAATATAAAAAACAGGTGACCGCCGATATCGGGCACAGGGTCCAAGGTATCGGTGGTTAGGGTCCCAGAGACAGAAACCTCCTCACAATACGCGCCGTATCAAGGAGCACTGCCTTCTGTATCAGTCTCTTGACCCAGCCGCCTAACGAGAGCCTCATGAGATGTTAGGCACAATAACAGCCGTATGGACATTCCACATGGCGAGATTCTTAATTTGTTTCTCTTTCTCAGCAAGCTGAACATATTATTAAGCTTCCAAAAGCTTCCAAAAGTGGGAACAGCGTCGAGCCAGCAGCTGAAAAATGAAATATATTAAACATACTTACATTATTGGGTCTGTTCTCATACTTTGTCACCTGCGAAAGTGCTGCATAGATTTTCACGAGATGAAATTCAGCAAATCAAAAACTACAAGACGAACTTTGATGAAACTTGGCAATTATATTGTTTATATATCAGAATAACATATAGGCAATAAATGTGCAATATTTAAATTGCAGTAACTAGTTCAACAACACTGAATATATAATTCTAATAATTATAATTAACCGCCAGTAGGAAGCTGTCATATAACCATTCTTACTTATGGCAAGTTGTTCCACAATTATATATTTATCTGCCATTTCTTAGTTGATATTATAATTATTTGCATTAAAATACAATGTGAGCAAGTTTTGAATGCGTAACGTCTACTTCTACAACTCCGCGCAATCGAGTGAAAAGTATCTGAAGTAGGTATAGCTTTCTTCGAAAAATGAGCTGTCCAACGTTTTCTATTATTTTTCAAATCACCACATTTTTTTCAAACCAAACCAATTTCAAACCAGCAAACAAAATCTTCGGCCATATACCTAGTATTCTTTAAAACCAACGATTTGGTTCTTCTCGGATGTAGGCGATCTTCTATCTAAATAAATATATAAAACTCAAAGATGACTGACTAACTGACTGACATAGTGCTCTATCAACGGTCAGCCCAAACCACTGGAGGGATCGGGCTGAAATTTGGCGTGCAGGTAGATGTTATGACGTAAGCTAAGAAAGGATTTCCCGAAATTCCCACGGGAACGGGAAAAAATGGGATTTTAAGTATTGCTGGCAGAAACTAGTATACTTATGTAAGAAAACATAGTTTAAAGGTTCCTCTCACCTACAGACAGAAATGTATTGCTGGGGAGTTTATAACGCCATTTCTTCTCAGCGAAAACACATAGGAAGTGGTGAAGGGCAGGCGTTTTGGTGGATGACGTTTAAAAAGTGCTGTTTTTCAGCCAAGTTTGAATAATGATTTTGAGTTTGAGACTAGTAGCTCAAAGCATTCACAAAATGCAATTCATTATGATTTGTCACCTTAGCACTTATTTTATTCAACGAACATTATATTCTACGAAATTTTCAATCTTGGGTCATTTAATTGGCTTGGATACAGACTAGCTTCTGGGTACGAAAAAAGTACCGGCCATATTGTAAAGCTGGATCCAGACATGTGCCGCGAATGGCGGACAACGAATGTCAACGAATGCTTGAGGCGTGCGTGTTGATAAGTTATACCAAGAAAGCCGTTTTCCCGCGGTTTTATCCTCGTCCTGGGAACCTTCTTCAGGTACCCGGATAAAGTATAGCCTCTTACTCGGGGATAGTCAATCTTCCTAACGGTGAAAGATTTTTTTAAATCAGTTCATTAATTTTGGAGCCTTTAGGATACAAAAAAAGTGAAATAATTTTTCAAGCCAGTTTAGTAGTTTCGGAGCCTTTAGGATATATAAAAAAATTGCCTCTTTTTTCATTTCTATAACGATATACACATACTTATAATAAGTATACCTCTAGATCATCATCAGCCATTTTATCATCCCATGACTAGGCACAGGTCTCCTTTCACACAGAGAAAAAGAAGAAGAAAGTCCAAGTCTCCTCAAGATGTTTTCCTTCACCTTTTATCATCCACTAGCTTCCGCCAGCGATTTCCTCCGCGTCCGAAACTATTCGGCGCACCCGGATAAAAAGTAACACTGAAAGAATTTTTCAAATCGGACCAGTAGTTCCTGAGATTAGCGAGTTCAAACAAAGAAACAAACTCTTCAGCTTTATAATATTAGTATAGATTGGTGTTTAAGTACTAATTATCTCTAGATAATAATAATTATGCTTGTGTCGAGCAATCGTTCGCGGCACTTGTCTCGCGAAGTCTGGACACAGCTTTAAACTGCATTCTTAATGCAGATTGATAAAATGTCAACCGTCCGGTCATGAGTCACTACAATATGGGTTTTTCTTTGTTTATTATTATTATGAATGAATGGACTGTTCTACGTCACGACAATCAAGTTCATGATTATGCGAATAAACATTGACTTGATAAACTTTCTTGTTATACCCACTTGAGAATTTTGGCAATTCGTTTTTTTAGGGTTCCATACCCAAAAGGATAAACGCTATTACTAAAACTTCGCCATCCATCTGACCCTCTGTCGCCAGGCTGTATCTCATGATTCAAGATATTTAGTACTTACTAGCTTCTGCCAGCGGTTTCGCTTCCCGAGGGAACTATTTACCATAACCGGATAAAAAGTAGTCTATATGTTATTCTGATATGTCTGCCAAGTTTCATCAAAATCCGTCCAGTGGATCCTGAGATTAGCGTGTGCAAACAGACAAACATACAAACAGACAATTGTTTTTTCGAATCCTTACTCTTTTTTCATTTCTTAATAACCCTACATACTTATTTTGTTTTGTAAAAATATTTAATGTAAAGACACGATTTTTTTACTGTTTTATTGTAGGTATGTATAGATTTAGACAGTTGAAATTTTCACAGATGGTGTACGGACGACAGCACATGAACCCACCACAACCTGTCTTTCTTCGTCAATGTTCGATTGGTGAAATTTGTTACATTCGGGTAGATTGACCTGCTGTTGTCAGTACTTATTATAATTACTGCTATAACAAAAGATACTGAAAACTAGAATTCAATAAATATTGTAGAGCGTTCCTATTTGGCCGTTTTATAGATAAAAACGGTACGGAACCATTCATGCGCGAGTCCGCCTCGCACTTGACATGTTATTATTATCAAGAGATCTTCCTTGTACTCTCAACCCACGTCATTAGCATTCCATACGTCACGTCTAAGAGGTAAATGTTTAGAAACCATTTTATTTTATTAACTTTCATTATCTTGTACTAATCACGCTTTTGAACTTTAGTACTGACTAGCTTCTGCCAGGGGTTTCACCCGCGTCCCGAGGGAACTACTTGGCGCACCCGGATAAAAAGTAGCTTATATCCTTCCTCGATAAATGGGCTATCTAACACTGAAAGAATTTTTCAAATCGGATCAGTAGTTCCTGAGATTAGCGCGTTCAAACATACAAACTCTTCAGCTTTATAATATTAGTATAGATATAGATTTACACCTCTTAGTAAGATTAACGGCTAACTCCACAGGTTCCAGATAAAGTTGCAGATAGTTATCTAACAGATCACGCCATAGAAAAGTACTTAGTTAAAATTAAAAACATTTCTATAGCACTATCTGTCAGATAACTATCTAGAACTCTATCTGAAACCTGTGAAACTGGCCGTAACTCTTACGTATAGCACTAGTAAATAAGGCCACCCATCACAAAGCTAACCGCGGCAACCTACACCTATTACCTTTCTAGACAAATCCACTTCATCAATTTATTATCTACCCAGAAGTAACGTTCACCTACGCACTAGCTCTTAGTTTAATTAAATACAATCAATAAGATTGCAACTAATAAGAAAATAATCTACTAGTCTACTCGGTTATAAACCGTAAACCGTAACATTTATGACGTCATACGTTACATTAAAGGTACGTTTTGGAAGCGAGCTATCGACTGCAACTGCCGTTCGACTGCATAAAATATTTCGGGCGAAACGTGCTGTAGCCGTTTAGATCCAAAACGATTTTATATCATCAGCATCTTTTTTATCGTCCCACTGCTGGGCACAGGCCTCCTCGCACACAGAGAAGGATTGAGCGTTAATGTCAATATTCAATCTCTAGTAAGCAAATTAACAGATAGATAGAATATTGGAAGCGGCCGTAAGCCACCACGACTGTTTCACGACGATTTCATGTACAGACGACAGCAAATCAAGTTACGACAATCTGTCAAATTTCGGCAGTAGATTTTCAACCTTATCACAATAGTGGTAGGTTAATGTTTGATTGGTAAAATTTGACAGATTCGGGTACCGTGACCTGCTGTTGTCAGTACAACACATACACGGCACGTGCGGTCGGCAGTTGCAGTCGACTGCTAGCTTTCGAAACGTACCTTAACTTTATTACTTTTCCTGGTCACTTTGAATGTTCTTAGAACTTATTAAGTACCGCTAGGTGACGTATAAGCTCCATTGATTTTCATTTTGTTTTATTTCGTTTATGTATTTTTTAGGGTTCCGTAGCCAAATGGCAAAAAAACCGACCCCTTATAAATTCGTTGTGTCTCTCTGTCCGTATGTCATAGCCACTTTATTCCAAAATTATTAAGACTACACAACTAAAACTTAGTAAGTAGGTGTATTATATTTACCGCTTTACAATTTTAAAACTACAATAAAAAAATAAATTATAAGTGCTCCCCATACATGGAACAGACACATTTTTTTTTATCAATCTTATACTTGTTAGATACTTTAGGTCTTTCAAAATGAGACTGAGGTTCCTAAAACCATATTTTTTAAAGTAAGACACTTTCAAAGTGCTAAAATGTGTGCAGTGTGTCTTCATCCCTCTTACTTTTAAACCAATAAAGTGAATAATCTAAAAAATACATATGTCATAGATCTTAATAAAAACTATCAACAAAAATTAGTCTGAACGAGATACAGTCAGCAGTCTTAGAAATAAAGCACTTTTTCGAAAACCGCAAATTATAACTTTGTTTTTGTATTTGTATGAAAAACAAAGTTATTTTTTGGTGTCGAAAAATGTTTGTATTTTGGCTATTTGTAGATAATAGGCATATTTTTTTTCGTAGATAATGGTACGGAACCCTTCGTGCGCGAGTCCAACTCGCATATGGCCGCATTTTTTGTTTGAAGTTGGAAAATTCATCACATATTTGGCTATGAATCATATCATATAGGTACAGGAAAGCATTGATATATTCCTAAAGGAGAGTGAAGTAAAAAGGTTACATCACACTTATATCGTAAATGTTGAAGAGTGTGGACGTTTGTGAACATATAATTTGGTAATTTACTTTTTATCCGGGTGCGGTAAGTAAGTACTACAATATTATGTTTTACTCCTTTTACNAGACACAAAAATTCTACTGATAGCATTTTTGGCATCAGTATCGATTCATCCCCTGATAGTTATTTTGGAAATATATTTAATGTAAAGAATTGACCTCTCTACAGATTTATTATATGTATAGAAGAAAATGAGAATATCTTTTGCTATGCTTTTGGAGCAAAAAAGATAATTTTTTGCACGGTTAATCTTCTTGACGATTGAAAACTTAATTCTATATTAATTTAGGAGGCTAAGCGTCAATTCACACCGAGACGCGACGCGACGCGACGCTGCACGCAGATTTTACATAGAGCGCGACGCCGCGCGACGCCGCGCGGCGCAGCGCGACGCATCTTGACACAGCGGTGACGCGCGGCGTGCAAAATCGGTGCTGCATCTCGCGATTTGCTTTGTTTTTAAAATACGTCTCGCGACGCCGCGAGGCGTCGCGCTGCGCCGCGCGGCGTCGCGCTACATCAAAGCCGCGTCGCGTCGCGTCGCGTCTCGGTGTGAATTGACCCTAATAGTCTTGACTTAGGCCCATTTTCATCGACAGCCCTTTTTTCATCCACATTTTTTCCTAAAACAACTGAAAATTGAACGTCAAAATTCATATCAAACTGTTGTTTTAAGAAAACTTACGTTTATAATGTCGGTGAACTTGGTTCTTATAAACTGCTTAGATTTCATAATGTTTTTGCTTTCATTTTTCGTAGAATTTCTTACAATCAATATATTAAGTACTAGAAGTATTTTTCATTCAATTCCCTACCGCATGACGTTAGTGCATTTGAACCTTGCACTGAATGATTGCACTTAAAATATGACTTACTAGCTTCCGCCAGCTGGAGTAGTTCCTATGGGATGTGGGTTTCACCAACTTCTCCGCGCACCCGGATAAAAAGTAATCTGTGGTCTTCCTCGATAAATAGGCTATCTAACAATGAAATATTTTTTCAAATCGGACCAGTAGTTTCTGAGATAAGCGTTACAAACAATAAAAAAAAACAAGTTAACTCTTCAGCTTTATATTTTAATTATAGATTATTATAAACTAGTATTTGTCTACGGCATCGATATTGCTAAATACACATAATATGACATCTTAAGAACACAGAAAATACATATATTTTTAAACGTTTTGATGCAAAATAACATCGCGAATTATCCACTAGTGATAAAGAGTGGAATAAAAATGTCATAAGGTAGCCCATTATCTAAAAAAGGCTATTCTCCATTGCACATTTACATAGGAGTAGATATATTAAATATAGCATTGCATAAAATTAACATTAACCGTACAACAGATAACCATCACATTTAATTTGGTTGGTCTATAAATAGAAACTATAAATAAACAAAAAACCAGCCAAGTCTGCATTATGAGTTCCGTATAATTATGTCTATATATATCTACAACATACAATGAGAAAGAAAAAAACTCGTTTGTTAAAATGGGAACCCCCTATTATATTTAGTACTTATGTATAATTTATATATTTTTTTTCGCTATTTGTTGTTATAACGGCAACAATATTACATCATCTGATTTCAACTGCCTATCACGGGTCATGAGATACAGCCTTGAGCCAGACGAACGGGCGGACGGTCAGACGGTCAGCCAAGCCTTAACAACCCTTCTTGGCAGTCGGATAAAAATAGGGGCCCGTTTTATTCCTTCAGGTACTGAACCCTTTTTTTTTTTTTATATCGATGGGAAATCATCAGTATGACCCCTCCCGCTGTGGGTGACAGCGGAAGGGAGTGTCAGACTTTTACTGACTAAAACCCACCGTGTTCCTTCGGGAGCCCTTTGTGTGCCAGGGCCGCGGTAACTCTTTCGAACAACCCGCAGCCCCGACGGGCTCTGGCCCTAGTGGGCCCCGCAGGGGTTTGCTGNCGGTAACTCTTTCGAACAACCCGCAGCCCCGACGGGCTCTGGCCCTAGTGGGCCCCGCAGGGGTTTGCTGACACTCTCTGAGGAGCGCGTGGAACAACGCGCGCCGCCGACACGGGCCTGTCATCTCTTAGGAGACGGAAGGACGATGAGCCACCCGAAACTCACCGCCCACAGACCCACGCCTACGGTGGCCGGGAGTCATCTCTCGAGGTACTGAACCCTAACCGTCGTTAATACTCATAAAGACATTTTAATAGTACCTCAAAGTATGTCACCACGGTTCAAGAGTCGAAGAGCCTTGGCTGCGAAGCATTGAACACATTGCAGGGTCAACCAACCAGCGAATATTAAGGTTGCACAATTTGCCGACTGCGGTATTTAATCTACAAGATCTGTGGACAGATTAAAGATGGTGTTTGTGTCCTTTACTTTCACTCTATTTGAAATTGGAAGATATGAAAGGTATTTGTTTGTCGTTACATTATAAAGATCATGGCACACATGAATGGCACTCCAAAAGTCTTGGGTGGAGTCGTTCTAAGTCTACCTCAGCGCGAACATTGAAGGTCTCCCGGTTTGCGGATTCCGGGACTTCATGTTAACACAGGTCAGCATTGACTTGGCTGCGGAAGACTTAGGCCGCGGCCCCGCGTGCACGTTTGAGGAGAGACACCGGGATGGTTTTAGCCGGTAAGAGTCCGGCACGCCCCTCCATCCCTCCCCAGGTGAAAGATGTCCATGAGGATTTCCCCCAGTCAAAAAAGGACAGCCTTGACTGCATTCAGCATAGGCTATAGTAAAATCGGCTTAGCCGTTTTAAGGTGTTCAACAATTTTGTCATCAGCAGAGATCTTATGCACATCCCGCTGCGCATGACATGATAGTGCACAAGGGTTTGCGCAGACACAGGTGCACTCCCTACACCAACAAGGTGGCTTGTCAAAGCTGGTGACCTGTAAATTATCAAGCCTTGGAAACTCTGCCAAGACTTTTTTGTATTTAGTAAAGTTAGTTCTTTGCTTATTCGAAACAATCTAATTATTTCAATTCAGAGATCATAAATCAATGATCTCACAATGATGTAATTCCCCTTAATTATAAATCATCAATAGCTGTAATATCATTATTTAAGTCAAGGTTTCTCACGCCACAGTGCAACACAACTTTAAAAACAATACCTAAAAAACTGAGTAATTAATCACTATATGCCTACGGTTAGGCGCTCCCTGCGTTGCTCCGCATCGCTGCCATTGCGGAGAACCTGTCGACAGCCTAGGACACCATGGCCTGTCCGTGAAATCCGGCGAGCACTTCTGCAGCATGCCAGCATAAATAACATTATCCGTCGAGCTTTTTCTACTGCCAGCATACCAGCTGCGTTAGAGCCTAATGGACTGGTGCGTGCGTGACAATGGGAAGAGGCCAGATGGGAAACTGTTACCTTGGAAGTGGATACCTAAGCCGTCGCATCTTTCCAGTGGGGTAAGCTGTGCAGGTGCGGCTGCTGCTTCTCGTTGAGAACTATACTTTTGAGCCATTTGGGGCTGAAACACTCGGGCCATGGGTTCTTAGGACACATGGCTCCAAAAGACTAAACAGCATGGAATCTGACGATCCTCATGATACTAAGCTGGAACCTGACGATATCTCGCTCGATGTGGTTACACATAATATAAATGTTACGGACTGATACGGTGAAGAATAGCATCCCTGATGCGGCGAGTGCGCGACAGCTCAACAGCTTGGTAGCCGTAGTAGTCGACAGGATGGACAGTCCAATTAGTCAGACAGTCCATCAGTGTGTTACATGGAGCGACTGCCTATTTGACTTCCTGAAACCAGTTACCTGCGCAAACTTCTGACTACCCGTAACGACTGCCAAAAATGTTGAAAAGACAGTCGGGATCCACCAATTTAACGGGTCTTCCGAAATACGCAGCGTAAATAATTATTTAAAATTAAAATTGTATCTCTCTTCCACATATCTTAAGATTTCTTTAGATTAACCATTCGTATGTAGATGTTTAGTTTAATAAATGTATATTTGTACGCCTGATATGGCAAAACATATTGAAACTGTAAATAATTGTACCACCTTATACAACATATGTTTTTTAACAAATAAATTTATCTTTATCTTTAAACTAATATTCAAATTATAAATGAATAAAAACGTTACCATTAAAAAAAAATACGCCCCGGAAATAATGTACACGTGCCTCCCATTTTTTTTTCAAAAACAGCTCGACCTAGAATGATAAATTTTGACACTGATANACACGCAGCATACTCATACTCATAATGTTTATTGCATTCCATAATGTACATAAGGTGGAAATATTAGGTATAGTTATCACAATTATGGACTCTGATGGGCACAGCAAGCTAGTTTGTAGAAGAGATTTGCATAAACTGATGTTTAAATTGTAAATGAATAAAAACGCTACCATATAAAAAAAATACGCCCCGGAAATATATACACGTGCCTCCTATTTTTTTTCAAAAACAGCTCGACCTAGAATGATAAATTTTGACACTGATACAGGAAATGGTGGTCCAATTAAAATACTTGGTCCATGTACTTTAATGTACTCGTACGAGTACATATATGTTTATGTACTCACACAAGTACAAAAGTTATATAACCTGTAGTGCTCAAGATCAGTAAGAACAACAAAATACTTAACTTGTTTTTTTTTTATTATTACACTTACATCTTAGTTCCGATTCCGGTTCCTGTGTATAAAATTCTAGCATTTTTATTTTTATTTTTTTTGTTCCTAAAGGTATTCTGAGAAGTCAGTCGTAAACAAGCTTTTCCTGCGGTTTCAGCTGCGGTTAAAGATTGTTTTCGTGTATCTAAATCTACGACTGGTTACGTCAATATTTTTTGTCTTCATAGATAAAAAAGAGGTAAGCGATTGTCATGGTATGGGCATGTAATGAGGAGTGATGAAACACATGTAACGAAAAGTATGTTAAGTATGAATGTAGAGGGAGTGAGAGGGAGAGGAAGACCAAAGAAAAGATGGATGGATTGCGTGAAAGATGACATGAGTAAGAAGGAAGTGAATGTTAGTATGACGAGTGACAGGGAGAAATGGAAGGAAAAAACATATTGCGCCGACCCCAAATAAAATTGGGAACAGGGCAAGAAGATGATGAGATAAAAAAAAGTTGACCCGACGATTGGCACTAGGTGTGTACGAAAATATTTCCAAACTTTTCTCTACCTCTAACTTTAATTTGACGTAATAATCTGGGGGCACGGTAGTGCCTCCGCCAAGAAGAGCAGCGAAGAGCCAAGGCACTACCTACCATTTCTCGAAGTGTTTTAGCATTTTTAACGATATATTTTCATTTACACAGACTTATTGTCTACCTTTACTAGGCAATCTATAGATGCAAATTCTCTGTCTGTCGCAATTTCACGCCAAAACTACTGAGACGATTTTAATGAAACGCACACAAATAGTTTAGAATCTAAAAAAGGGCATTAGTTACTTTTTATCCAGCTGCGTGGAGTAGTTCCCTAAGAACGCGGATGAAACCATGGGGAACAGCTAGTAAACCTATGGCGTCCTAGCCGATTGCCGGCCACGGCGGCTGTTCTCATATAAGAAGATCAGCCAGCTGCGCAGGACATATAAAAGTGCACAAGCATTTGCGCAGACAGTAAACCTATATAATGAATAAAAAATAATGACTAGGTACCTCTACCATGGAGAACAAACTACTCTCATATGTATGCTCATACGTGACCTACAGCCAATTTACCTAGGTACAAGTCTTATCATTTCAATCTAGGCAGATTAAAACGATAGGACTTGCATGTACAGACGGCACTACATCAACCAACCTCAATAGGTCAAATTTCTTCAATAGATTTTCAACCTTATCACAACAGAGGAAGGTTAATGTTTGATTGGTAAAATTTGACAGATTCGGGTAGGTTTTCTGCACCTCTGGCTCCATTCCAGGTTCGAGGGTCGACCAAGGACAGCCACAAACAACCTACATCCTAATTACTGAAGCAATTATATTGTTCAAACCAATCACGGCAATTACTTAATTCACTCTACCACTGTCCCTTTCTGATATACAGTGAAAGAGTGAGACGAAAGAGTCGATTCGCCAATTTCAAAGATTGTTTTCAAGAGGGAACTTCTGAATTTGGGTTTAGAGTCAATTTCCGTGTATATTTTTGGTAGAGGATCAATTAATGAATTTGTGTACTGAATAATAGTACTATTAACTATATAGTTCGATAATAAAGGAAATCAACATCAACACACAGAAAATCATGTCCCTATCGGCTTATTGTAATAATACTAACTTCCTTGCCACTTGCCAGCGGCTTCGCCCGCTTCCCGTGGGAACTACACGGCGCACCCGGATAAAAAGTAGCCTATAGCCTTCCTCGATAAATGGGCTACCTAACACTGAAAGAATTTTTCAAATCAGACCCGTGGTTCCTGAGATTAGCGCGTTCAAACAAACAAACAAACTCTTCAGCTTTACAATATTAGTATAGACTAGCTTCTGCCCGCGACTTCGTACGCGGATCATGTCGCTTATGCCAGGCAACAACGGGGTCGTCAAAATTCAAAGATCTGAAGCATCTGATTGTTGTATTCTAAGAGCCCGGTAAGCGACTGAAATCATGCGAGGCGATTCAGAACTTTCATTTTTGTAATTCAAACCCCACCAGTTTAAACAACTTTTGCTAAGACATCCATTCCTACACGGTGTTATAGTATAATGCTGGGCTCTTTAAGTTCCACATAAGGTGTTCTAGATCTTCAAATTAAATATCTCAACAGAAATTTCATCGCGTGGAATAAATTTTTACAAATGGCACCAATTCTTGTATCTCTTATAGTTTAGCTCGTCTGTTGCGGTTCTGCATCAGGTAAACACACCAAAAACATAGGACTTTCATACAAACTACCAACCCCCGTTGTACTCCCCTAGGAGAATATTTTAAAATGCGATGCGATGTCTACACCGTAAGAGAAACCTATCTTCAAAATTTCATGTCACTTTCTTCAATTACTAAACCCCTATTTACCA
>NWSH02000081.1:10591344-10604534 GCA_002382865.2 Heliothis virescens
TTGCGTATTTTTTTAATTATGTTAATGTTCCATTTCGAAAAGAAGAAGAGATACAGAAAATCTAAATACGTAGGTAGTTTGAAAAAGGAAATGAGTATGAGACACACACATATTGTAGGTATTATCTGATTATAATATTTAAAGCAGATTTCATATTTTTTTCCTGTTCCTTAAAGTTATAATTTTAGTAAGTAATAAAAATGTATTTAACGTTTCATCTGCTGACGCTACTTTTAAGCTAAACTGACTTATAATTGAGTTTACCAAGATAAAAATAAATCGGGGTGCTCCGGGACGGGGGCCTCGGGGATCGGGGTACTCAGGGAATAACCCATTAGTTTAGACTACCCAAATTGTTGCTGCCTGTGACAGCCTTTCAAAGAAATATCAACCTTATAAACTTCAAAATTAGAATCAATTTTCTACAACAAAGAATTATGTCATTTCTGAAAGTTCCATCGTATTATAGTTTTCTCTGTCTTATGTATGGTTCTGTCCCTTTCATTTCGTGCGTGACGTCATTGAAATGTCATTTGTTTCGAATTAAACATTTGTTTTCTCTGTCTTACATATCAATCTGTCCTTTTCATTTTTTGCGTGACGTCATTGACGTGTCATTTGTTTCGAATTCAACATCTGCTTTCTNTGCTCCGGGACGGGGGCCTCGGGGATCGGGGTACTCAGGGAATAACCCGTCGGAACAAACACTTGGTAAGTATGTTAATTAGGAAAGGTCATAAATTTTAATTACGTCATTGTAAACACGTCTGAGCTTTTTGATTGTCAAAATTAAAATTAAAATAATTAATTGGCCTTAATAATAATTAAATGTTTTTTTTTTTTCTAAGGAGGCTCTCGTTAGACGTTTGGATCAAGCGCTTGATGCAGAAAGCTGTACTTCTGGACACGGCACGCATCGTCAGGAGGTTTCTCTCTATGGGGCCCTGACCGCCGGTAGCTTGGACCATGTTCCCGATGCCGGTGGGACGGGTAGTTGGTCGATTCGCACCACAAGCCGTTCGGACCGCGGGGCGAATCTCCCAAATAGCATTTTGAAGTGGTCGATTCGCACCGCATTTGTTGGAGCGGTGCGAATGTCCCAATGTATCCTTAGGTATGTGTCGATTCGGACCACGAGGCAAAACATTTGATAAGCTCATTTCAAATATTATAGATTCCAATTTTTTATTCGTACAATCGATACGAAAATCGTTTTCATCTACCAGGAGAGCAGAAGTGTATTGAAGCTAGGCACTTATGAACATTACGAAAATACATAAAATTATAGGGAGTCGAAAATGGCCTGAATTGCTTCGAGAAAAGGATGGTACGGCCGTGCCGCTTTTTTCTGCTTGACTTGGCGGGGGCACTGCCGTGCCCCCTGATTACCAACTGACTAAAATGATAAAGCTAAATACATGTCGAATAATTTATGTTTTAGCTAAATTAAAAGTAGGTACCAGGGTGGCATAAATGAACAGAAGACTAAATTTTCAGCAGGAGACGATGACTGACTTATTTATCTATTGTGAATGTGAAATCTTTTAATTTCCTTTAAAAACATAAAAATATGTAACTTAAGGATAGATGCGAAAATTGTTGAATGAAATAAAAACAAAATTGCGATGTTACCTGTACATACATTTAATAAAAGTAAATAATGTCGATGCAACTGCTTACAATCTACCATGAACCGCATAACTTACATAAGTATTAAGTATTCCTATCTCCCGACTCAACTGCTCACCAAGTACTAGGACAGCATAAANATAAATAATTGGAATCTATAATCATATAGATTCCAATTTTTTATTCGTACAATCGATACGAAAATCGTTTTCATCTACCAGGAGAGCAGAAGTGTATTGAAGATAGGCACTTATGAACATTACGAAAAAACATATTACCAACTGACTAAAATGATAAAGCTAAATACATGTCGAATAATTTATGTTTTAGCTAAATTAAAAGTAGGTACCAGGGTGGCATAAATGAACAGAAGACTAAANAAATATACCATGAACCGCATAACTTACATAAGTATTAAGTATTCCTATCTCCCGACGCAACTGCTCACCAAGTACTAGGACAGCATAAAATAAATGTAGTACATCCCTCGGGATGCAAGTGAAACCGCGTAGAACGGCTAGTTATTGTATAATTTAATATAATGGTTAATTTTACTCAGAATATTTTTTTCTTAATAAAACTCTTTAAATTCAATATGTTTTTATCAAACCCATTATTTTTTTATTGACAATTGCTACAACTATGATGGCGTCCAAGGCCGACTGTCGGCTACGGCGGCTGTTCTCATATAAGGAGATCAGACAGCTGCGCCGGACATATTATAAGTAGTGCACAAGCATTTGCGTAGACACAGGTGCACTCCCTATTCCCTTACTCTCATAGCCCGATAGGACGGAAAATCCGACACAACCGGAGAGAGGTCAGGCGCAGGACCAACATTACCGTGCTCTGATGCACGGATGTATCAGTCACCAACTTCCAACTCCGAGTTGCTCTGTGAAAGTTTATAAAACCCACAAAGCGATTTCGGCCCGACCCGGGAATCGAATCAGAAGTCGGCTATGCGATAACTAGACCAACGCGGCAGGAGATCACTGTAAAGTACATAGACTGAAACCCGAACATACNTTAATAAAACTCTTTAAATTCAATATGTTTTTATCAAACCCATTATTTTTTTATAGACAATTGTTTTTTACCACTATAATGGCGTCCAAGGCTGACTGTCGGCTACGGCGGCTGTTCTCATATAAGGAGATCAGACAGCTGCGCCGGACATATTATAAGTAGTGCACAAGCATTTGCTCAGACACAGGTGCACTCCCTATTCCCTCACTCTAATAGCCCGATAGGACGGAAAATCCGACACAACCGGAGAGAGGTCAGGCGCAGGACCAACATTACCGTGCTCTCTGATGCACGGATGTATCAGTCACCAACTTCCAACTCTGGGTTGCTCTGTGAAAGTTTATAAAACCCACAAAGGGATTTCGGCCCGACCCGGGAATCGAATCAGAAGTCGGCTATGCGATAACTAGACCAACGCATCAGGAGACCACTGTAAAGTACATAGACTGAAACCCGAACATACACACTTATTTGGAAAACGGTGGACAGACGTTGATAGTTTGTACCTGATTATACTGTACTGAAAATAAAAAAAATATAAACTGCGTATCTTCTCTGTCTGAAATCACTCTCAGAGAATTATTTCATACTGTGGTCCGAATCGACCCATGCTAAAAAGGTCTTGCGGCGTTTCGCACCGCGGTGCGAAACTACCAATTCAAAAATGTTGTTTAGGCGATTCGCCCCGCGGTCCGAACCGCTTGTGGTCCGAAACGACTAACTACCCTGTTTTGGGGATGTCTTTTGTAAAATTTTTGACGTTTAAAAAGTGCTGTTTTTCAGCAAAGTTTGAATAATGATTTTGAGTTTGAGACTAGTAGCTCAAAGCATTCAGAAACTGCAATTCATTATGATTTGTCACAACTGCACTTATTTTATTCAACGAACATTATATTCTACGAAATTTTCAATCTTGGGTCTTTTAATTGGCTTGGATACAGACTAGCTTCTGGGTGTGAAAAAAGTACCGGCCATATTGTAAAGCTGGATTCAGACATGTGCCGCGAACGGCGGACAACGAATGTCAACGAATGCTTGAGGCGTGAGTTTTGAAAAATTATGACAAGAAAGCCATTTTCCCGCGGTTTCATCCTCGTCCTGGAAACCTTTTTCAGGTATCCTGGATAAAGTATAGCCTATATTACTCGGGTATAGTCAAGCTTCCTAACAGTGAAAGATTTTTTAAAATCAGTTCATTAGTTTCGGAGCCTTTAGAGTACGTACAGACAACAGCAGGTCAACGTATACGAATCTGTCAAATTTTACCAATCGAATATAAACCTTGCGCTATTGTGATAAGGTTGAAAATCCATTGCAGAAATTTGACAGATTGTGGTAACTTGATGTGCTGTTGTCTGTACAAAAAAAAATCTCTTTATTAAAATAGTAGAGATATGTTACCATTTCTTTTTCGCTTTCATATTTTTTTTAATGAGTTTTGTTGTATGTAGCTACATACATCACATCTTCCTTTAACCTGATTGTTGACTGGTGGCATTAAGTCCGCCAACATATGTACCATTTTCTTTTGTACCTGTAAATGTCGAGTCATCGTTAGCGGCACTTGTCTCGCGAAGTCTGGATACAGCTTTAAACTGCATTCTTAATGCAGATTGATAAAATGTCAACCGTCCGGTCATGAGTCATTACAATATGGGTTTTTCTTTTATTATTATTATTATGAATGAATGGACTGTTATACGTCACAACAATCAAGAACATGATTATGCGAATAAATATTGACTTGATAAACTTTCTTGTTATATCCCACTTGAGAATTTTGGCAATATGTTTTTTTAGGGTTCCGTACCCAAAAGGATAAACGCTAATTATACTAAGACTTCGACGTCCATCTGACCCTCTGTCGCCAGGCTGTATCTCATGATTCAAGATATTTAGTATTTAGACAGTTGAAATTTTCACAGATGGTGTACGGACCCACCACAACCTGTCAAATTTCTTCGTCAATGTTCGATTGGTGAAATTTGTTACATTCGGGTAGATTGACCTGCTGTTGTCAGTACTTATTATAATTACTGCTATAACAAAAGATACTGAAAATTAGAATTCAATAAATATTGTAGAGGGTTCCTATTTTGCCGTTTTATAGATAAAAACGGTACGAAACCCTTCATGCGCGAGTCCGCCTCGCACTTGACATGTTATTTGTTATTATCAAGAGATCTTCCTTGTACTCTCAACCCACGTCATTAGCATTCCATACGTCACATCTAAGAGGTAAATGTTTAGAAACCATTTTATTTTATTAACTTTCATTATCTTGACTTGTACTAATCACGCTTTTGAACTTTAGTACTGACTAGCTTCTGCCAGCGGTTTCACCCGCGTCCCGAGGGAACTACTTGGCGCATACTTATAAAAAGTAGCTTATATCCTTCCTCGATAAATGGGCTATCTAACACTGAAATAATTTTTCAAATCGGACCAGTAGTTCCTGAGATTAAAGCGTTCAAACCAACAAACAAACCCTTCAGCTTCATAATATTAAGAATAGATTAACACCTCTTAGTAAGATTAACGGCTAACTCCACAGGTTCCAGATAAAGTTCCAGATAGTTATCTGACAGATAGTGCCACAGAAATATTTTAAAATTTGATTATTTTCTTTGGCATCTTTGGAACCTGTGAAACTAGCTGTATCTCTTACGTACAGCACTAGTAAATAAGGCCACCCATCATAAAGCTAACCGCGGCAACCTACACCTGTTGCCTTCCTAGACATATCCACTCCATCAATTTATTATCAACCCAGAAGTAACGTTATCACCTACACACTAGCTCTTAGACTAATTAAATACAATCCATAAAATTGCGACTAATAAGAAAATAATCTACTAGTCTACTAGGTTATAAACCGTAGCATTTATGACGTCATAAGTTACATTAAAGGTTCGTTTAGGAAGCGAGCTGTCGACTGCCACTGCCGTTCGTCTGCATGAAACGGGACGCTATCTGAGAGCGACGCGTGCTGCTTCCAAAGCTGATACTTTGATACAAAACGATTTCATGTCATCATCATCATCATCAGCCTTTTTTTATCGTCCCACTGCTGGGCACAGGCCTCCTCTCACACAGAGAAGGATTGAGCGTAAATTACACTTGCTCAATGCGGGTTGGTGATTTCAGACTTTATAGTCCAGGTTTCCTCGCGATGTTTATTGATCAGCCATTGGTGTCTCTGATATACTTAGAAAGTACATATAAACTTAGAAAAGTTGCATTGGTACAGACAACAGCAGGTCAACGTATATGAATCTGTGAAATTTTACCAATCAAACATTAACCTACCTCAATTGTGATAAGGTTGAAAATCTATCGCAGAAATTTGACAGATTGTGGTAACTTGATGTGCTGTCATCTGTACTTACCTGACCTGGAATCCAACCCACTCACTTAAAGTCAAAGTCAAGTCAAAGTCAACTCATTTATTTTATTTAGGCCTTTACTAGCACTTAGGAATGTCAAAAAAAAAATAACTTAAGTTGATTCTAATTGCCCATTCCAAAACATACTTGAGAGGTTGGTGCTTTACCCACTAGCTGCGAAATTCAATAACCTTTGGCTGCTGGAGATAGGAATTTGAAATTACTTGTATAGGGCGAATATCAAAATTCAATCTCTAGTAAGCAAATTAACAGAAAGATAGAATATTGGAAGCGACCGTAAGCCACCACGACTGTTTCATGACGATTTCATGTACAGACGACAGCAAATCAAGTTATCACAATCTGTGCAATAGATTTTCAACCTATCACAATAGTGGTAGGTTAATGTTTGATTGGTAAAATTTGACAGATTCGGGTACCGTGACCTGCTGTTGTCTGCACAACACATACACGGCACGTGCGGTCGGCAGTTGCAGTCGACAGCCAGCTTCCAAAACATATCTTAACTTTATTACTTTTCCTGGTCACTTTGAATGTTCTTAGAACTTATTAAGTACCGCTAGGTGACGTATAAGCTCTTTTGATTTTCATTTTGTTTTATTTCGTTTATGTATTTTTTAGGGTTCCGCAGCCAAATGGTAAAAAACCGAACCGTCCGAGTCCATCCGTATGTCATAGCCACTTTATTCCGAAATTATTAAGACACTACTACACATCTAAAACTTACCGCTTTACGATTTTTAAACACCATACATGGAACCCCAATGGAACCGTTTTTTTTTTCATCCAATCTATGTATACTTGTGACACACTTGTGACTGAAGTTTTTAAACCCATATTTTTCGAAGTCAACCATATCAAAGACATTTGTAAAGTGCTAAAATGTGTGTAACCAAAGGGAAAAATAAAAAAATATAGGTATGGCATTTTTGTCATAGACCTCAATAAAAACTATCAACAAAAATTAGTTTGAATGAGATACAGGTAGCAGATTTTTAAATAAAGCACTTTTTCGAAAACCGCTAATTATAACTTTGTTACTCATATATTTGTATGAAAAACAAAGTTATTTCTTGGTATCGAAATATGTATGCATTTTGGCTATTTGTAGGTAATAGGTATCTTTTTTTTCTAATGGTACGGTACCCTTTGTGCGCGAGTTCAACTCGCATATGACCGCATTTTTTGTTTGAAGTTGGAAAATTTTTCACATATTTGGCTATGAATCATCAATATATACCTCAAGGAAAGTCAAGTAAAAAGGTTACATCACACTAATATCGTAAATGTGGAAGAGTGTGGACGTTTTTGAACATATAATTTGGTAATTTGCTTTTTACCCGGGTGCGGTAAGTTACTTCAATATAATTTTTTACTCTTTTTACAGCTAATAGTCTCGACTTAGGCCCATTTTCATCGACAGCCCTTTTTTCATCCACATTTTTTCCTAAAACAACTGAAAATTGAACGTCAAAATTCATATCAAACTGTTGTTTTAAGAAAACTTAATTTATTATAATGTCGGTGAACTTGGTTCTTATAAACTGCTTAGATTTCATAATGTTTTTGCTTTCATTTTTCGTAGAATTTCTTACAATCAATATATTACTAGAAGTATTTTTCATTCATTCATTAAATAGTGGAATTCCCTACCGCATGACGTTAGTGCATTTGAACCTTGCACTTAATTATTGCACTTAAAATATGACTTACTAGCTTCCGCCAGCTGGAGTAGTTTCCGCGGGATGTGAGTTTCACCAACTACTCCGCGCACCCGGATAAAAAGTAGTCTGTAATCTTCCTCGATAAAAAGGCTATCTAACACTGAAATAATTTTTCAAATCGGACCAGCAGTTTCTGAGATAAGCGTGACAAACAATAAAAAAAAAAACATGTTAACTCTTCAGCTTTATATTTTAAGTATAGATTATTATAAACTAGTATTTGTCTACGGCATCGATATTGCTAAATACACATAATTATGACATCTTAAGAACACAGAAAATACATATGTATATTTTTAAAAGTTTTGGTGCAAAATAATATTGCGAATTATCCACTAGTGATAAAGAGTGTAATAAAAATAAATATTCCGAATAAAAATGTCATAAGGTAGCCCATTATCTAAAAAAGGCTATTCTCCATTGCACATTTACATAGGAGTAGATATATTAAATATAGCATTGCATAAAATTAACATTAACCGTACAACAGATAACCATCACATTTATTTTGGTTGGTCTATAAATAGAAACTATAAATAAACAAAAAACCAGCCAAGTCTGCATTATGAGTTCCGTATAATTATGTCTACATATACATATAACGAGAAAGAAAAAAACTCGTTTGTTAAAATGGGAACCCCCTATTATATTTAGTACTTAAGTATTTTTTATATTTTTTTTTCGCTATTTGTTATTATAACGGCAACAATATTACATCATCTGATTTCAACTACCTATCACGGGTCATGAGATACAGCCTTGAGCCAGACGAACGGGCGGACGGTCAGACGGTCAGCCAAGACTTAACAACCCTTCTTGGCAGTCGGATAAAAATAGGGTCCCTTTTTATTCCTTCAGGTACTGAACCCTAACCGTCGTTAATACTCATAAAGACTTTTTAATAGTACCTCAAAGTATGTCACCACGGTTCAAGAGCCGAAGAGCCTTGGCTGCGAAGCATTGAACACATTGCAGGGTCGACCGACCAGCAAATATTAAAGTTGCACAATTTGCTGACCGCGGTATTTAATCTACAAGATCTGTGGACAGATTAAAGATGGTGTACGTGTCCTTTACTTTCACTCTATTTGAAATTGGAAGATATGAAAGGTATTTGGTTGTCGTTACATTATAAAGATCATGGCACACATGAATGGCACTCCAAAATTCTTGGGTGGAGTCGTTCTAAGTCTACCTCATCGCGAACATTGAAGGTCTCCCGGTTTGCGGATTTCGGGACTTCATGTTAACACAGGTCAGCATTGAGTTGGCTGCGGAAGACTTAGGCCGCGGCCCCGCGTGCACGTTTGAGGAGAGACACCGGGATGGTTGTAGCCGATAAGAGTCCGGTACGCCCTTCCATCTCTCCCTAGGCGGAGGATGTCCATGAGGATTTCCCCCAATCAAAAAAGGACAGCCTTGACTGCATTCAGCATAGGCTATCGTAAAATCGGCTCAGCCGTTTTAAAGTGTTCAACAATTTTGTCATCAGCAGAGATCTTATGTACATCCCGCTGCGCATGACATGTTAGTGCTCAAGAGTTTGCGCAGACACAGGTGCACTCCCTACACCAACATGGTAGCTTGTTGAGGCTGGTGATTAGTCAATTATCAAGGCTTAGAAACTCTGCCAAGACTATTTTGTATTTAGTAAAGTTAGTTCTTTGCCTATTCGAAACAATCTAATTATTCCAATTCAGAGATCATAAATCAATGATCTCACAATGATGTAATTCCCCTTAATTATAAATCATTAATAGCTGTTATATCATTATTTAAGTCAAGGTTTCTCACGCCACAGTGCAACACAAGTTTAACTAAAAAACAATACCTAAAAAACTGAGTAATTAATCACTACATGCCTACAGTTAGGCGCTCCCTGAGTTGCTCCGCATCGCTACCATTGCGGAGAAGCTGTCGACAGCCTAGGACACCATGGCCTGTCGTGCTGCAGAAGTGCTGGCCAGATTTCACGGCACGTCAGCTTATATTTATAACACTATCCGTCGAGCTTTTTCTACTGCCAGCATACCAGCTGCGTTAGAGCTTAATAGACTGGTGCGTGCGTGACAATGGGAAGACGCCAAATGGTATGATACTGTTGCCTTAGAAGCTGGGTAGGCCCCAGGTGTGGGATGCAACGTGCGTCGATACCTTGGCGCCATCGCATCTTTCCAGTGCGGTAAGCTGTGCAGGTGCGGCTGCTGCTTCTCGTTGGGAACTATACTTTTGAGCCATTTGCTGAAACACTAGGACCATGGGTTCTTAGGACACACGGCTCTTGTTCAAAGAAATTTCCAAAAGACTAAACAGCATGGAATCTGGCGATCCTCATGATACGAAGCTGGAACCTGACGATATCTCGCTCGATGTGGTTACACATAATATAAATGTTACGGACTGATACGGTGCAGATCGTAAAATGTATAATTAAATGTTCCTTGCTAAGAATTACTGTCACAATTATGAGTAGCCGTAAAGACTACCAAATATTTTAAAGGACAGCCGGGATCCACCAATTTAACGTGACTTCCGAAACACGCAGCATACTCATACTCATAATGTTTATTGCATTCCATAATGTACATAAGGTGGAAATATTAGGTATAGTTATCACAATTATGGACTCTGATGGGCACAGCAAGCTAGTTTGTAGAAGAGATTTGCATAAACTGATGTTTAAATTGTAAATGAATAAAAACGCTACCATATAAAAAAAATACGCCCCGGAAATATATACACGTGCCTCCTATTTTTTTTCAAAAACAGCTCGACCTAGAATGATAAATTTTGACACTGATACAGGAAATGGTGGTCCAATTAAAATACTTGGTCCATGTACTTTAATGTACTCGTACGAGTACATAAATGTTTATGTACTCACACAAGTACAAAAGTTATATAACCTGTAGTGCTCAAGATCAGTAAGAACAACAAAATACTTAACTTGTTTTTTTTTTATTATTACACTTACATCTTAGTTCCGATTCCGGTTCCTGTGTATAAAATTCTAGCTTTTTTATTTTATTTTTTTTGTTCCTAAGTGTATTCTGCGAAGTCTGTCGTAAACAAGCTTTTCCTGCGGTTTCAGTTGCGGTTAAATATTGTTTTCGTTTATCTAAATCTACGACTGGTTACGTCAATATTTTTTGTCTTAATAGATTTAAAAAAAGTTAACCCGACGATTGGCACGTGGTGTGTACGAAAATATTTCCAAACTTTTCTTTACCTCTAACTTTAATTTGAAATAATAATCCGGGGGCACGGCAGTGCCCCGCCAAGAAGAGCAGCGAAGAGCCACGGCACTACCTACCTTTTCTTGAAGTGTTTTAGCACTTTTAACGATATATTTTCATTGACACAGACTTATTGTCTACCTTTACTAGGCAATCTATAGATGCAAAGTCTGTCTGCCGCGCATTCACGTCAAAACAACTGAACCAATAGTTTACAGCCTATTACAAGAAAGAATATAGGCGACTTTTTACCCAGCTTCGAGTAGTAGTTCCAGGGACGCGGATGAAACCGCGTGGAACAGCTAGTAAACCTATATAAAAATAATATTTACCTCTACCATGGAGAACAAACTACTCACATAATGTATTACTAGCTTCTGAAAGCGGTTTCACCCGCGTCCTGTGGGAACTACTCGGCGCACCCGGATAAAAAGTAGCCTATAGCCTTCCTCGATAAATGGGCTATCTAACACTGAAATTTTTTTCAAATCGGACCAGTAGTTCCTGAGATTAGCGCGTTCAAACAAACAAACTCTTCAGCTTTATAATATTAGTATAGATTAATGCTCATACGTGACCTACAGCCAATTTACCTAGGTACAAGTCTTATCATTTCAATCTAGGCAGATTAAAGTGATAGGACCTGCATGTACAGACGTCACCACATCAACGTACCTCAATCGGTCAAATTTCTTCAATAGATTTTCAACCTTATCACAACAGTGGAAGGTTAATGTTTGATTGGTAAAATTTGACAGATTCGGGTATGTTTTCTGCACCTCTGGCTCCATTCTAGGTTCGAGGGTCGACCAAGGACAGCCACAAACAACCAACATCCTAATTAGTGAAGCAATTATATTGTTCAAACCAATCACGGCAATTACTTAATTCACTCTACCACTGTCCCTTTCTGATATACAGTGAAAGAGTGAGACGAAAGATGTAAGTCGATTCGCCAATTTCAAAGATTGTTTTCAAGAGGGAACTTCTGAATTTGGGTTTAGAGTCAATTTCCGTGTTTATTTTTGGTAGAGGATCAATTAATGAATTTGTGTACTTACTGAATAATAGTACTATTAACTATATAGTTGGAAAATAAAGGAAATCAACATCAACACACAGAAAATCATGTCCCTATCGGCTTATTGTAATAATACTAACTACTGCCAGCGACGTCGCCCGCTTCCCGTGGGAACTACACGGCGCACCCGGATAAAAAGTAGCCTATAGCCTTCCTCGATAATTGCTGTGCAGCCCCGGTTTGCTGTGCAGCCCCGGTTTTGAATAGGGCTGACCCGTATCATCCAGTGGGTGTCGTAAGAGGCGACTAATGGAACGTTTTAGACCCAGTGCATAGTATCCAGCACGCTTTGGGTCAATCTCCAGGTGGGGAGTAAAGCCATCAACAATAGCAATCCCAAGGAGGGTTGACGTCAGGCAGGCGGCCGGTCGTAAAAATTAAGCCAAATCTTTTGCAATATGTTTAGTGACAAAGGAACGAGCGATAGGGTTAGGGCGTACCCCCCAGGCGACGCGCAGGGGCAGCACCCGGCCCCTGTGGGAAGTGGACAAGGGTTTTTGCACCAGCCCGGGCGGGGGCAATGTAAGAGGCGAGCCCGGGAAGTAAGATTGAGGTATGCGAGTTGGAATGTTGGAACGATGACCGGAAGAGCCAGAGAGCTAGCGGATGTGTTAAAAAGAAGACGAATAAATGTAGCATGTTTGCAAGAGACTAAATGGAAGGGTCAAAGGCAGAGAAATTGGTGAGGGATACAAGTTTTATTATTGTGGAAGTGATGGAAAAAGGATGGCGTAGGGATTGTGTTAGATAAAAATTTGAAAGAAAGTGTGATGGATGTGAAGAGAGTGAATGAGAATAATAGTTGTTAAGGTAATGTGTGAAAATTTGATTTTGAATTTTAATAAGTGTGTATGCTCCACAAGTAGGTTGTGATGATAGGATGAAAGAACAGTTTTGGAGGGATTTTGATGCGGTGATGATGAATGTACCAATGAGTGAGCAAGTGTACGTGGGTGGAGATTTCAATGGTCATGTTGGTAGAATGCGAGGTAATTATGAAAGAGTGCATGGAGGATGGGGGTTTGGTAGCCAAAATGAGGAAGGTGAAGCCATACTGCAGTCTGCTACTGCGTTTGACCTAGCG
>NWSH02000081.1:10637393-10650313 GCA_002382865.2 Heliothis virescens
GAAGAACTCGTTATGAAAAGATGGTCATCCAACCACGGCGCCAAGCGTTGCTTAACCTTATGATCGATCGATCCGCGCGGCTTTGACTTAGCCACGAGCTCTTCACATAAGTTTATAGTTAACTAGCTAAAAATAAAACAGTTGCCTACTTTACGAGAATATATTTTCGCGATGTGCATTGTTTTACTGAAAGAAAATCTGTTTAGAAAATATTTACATATAATCGTCATCTTCCTACCCTTATGCCAATTTTATTTGTGGTCGGCGCAGCATGTTTTTTTCTTCCATACTCTTCTATCTGTCGTAATCTCGATAAGTCTCACATGTTTTCTTACAGCCATTACCAATAACCTATCTATCTCAGGATTGGCTTACTAGAGATAGAATTTTGACATTAGCCCCATACAAGTAATGTCAAATTCCTATCTCCAGTAAGCAAATCCAGAGATAGACAGAATATTGAATTCCACAGTTAAGTAACAATCCATCCATCGTTTCTTTGGTCGCGCCTTACACTACGACTATCCACAATCAAGCTCATTACCTTTCTTACAACATGATCCTTATTCCTTACAACTATTGATTGCATACAACTAAAGCTATATTGGGTACTACAACTAACAGCAAAATCTTAAGAAAAAAAAGTCTCCCAACTATCGCTTTGACTATCTGATTTACACTTGCAATAAGGTCAATATCGTCGTACTAACATTATGTATAGAATACGAGAATGTATAGAGACAGAGCACTAGCTAGTCTAGCTATCTCGTAATATAGAAATCAGACACACACGTGGTAGATTAGGACCAGTATCCATCCAAAGCTTGACCGCAGTAAGTCAAGAACCACTTCAATATGATCAGCGAGAAGTGCAATTGTAGTGGACTAGTCATAATCACTTGTTATGAAGCAGACATTCCACTAATTTCTGATATAACAATGACAAACGCACGCGCACTCATTAATACATATACCGAGGTTGAGGTTTTGTGTCGTTACCACACAAATCACGATAAAAAGTGCTCTAATGCTATTGTTTTAGAGTAGAAACTCGTTTGGATTAGCGCGAAGTTTTGTGTTCCAAGCGATAGTACCTACGCGATGTTGTTGGTAGTAATATGTAAACTTTGTGAATCATGCAGTATGGTAAATCAATCAACATAAGTAGCTATAACTATTGATATTATACTTTGTATTTATTTACTAGAATGCTGCAATAAATACTTCTTTGAGCACGAAAAACTGTAAAGTAGTCTACTTTCCGGGGTAGTCGGTCTTTACAGTGTGGACTCCACAATAGATAGGATCCCCCTATTTATAGATAATATATGACACCAGGACCCACCCTGATGTCATATTTTATAAAGTACCCGAGTAAGTTAAACATTCCTCTGCAGTTTTAGCGCTAAACATCACAGTTGTTGTCACAGTAATTTTTGATTCGCCGCTTCTTCCCAGCAAAAACACATAGAAAGTGGTGAAGGGCTAGCTAGCGTGTTTGGGAATGTTCGAAAAGTGGTATTTTCAGCCTATTTAGATTTGTTCAAATATCTTTGATAATTTAATAGTAATATTTTCTTCAACGAAGACCTAGCTAACTTCGTATAAGCAAATCTAAATCCAGTCTAACCAGATAACGGATATGTCACCGGAAAATAACAAGATCCGGAAGTTTATAAATTTCCTAGTAAATTGATAAACTTTCGTAAGATTCTAAACTGGAGATAAATTATTATTATTTTACGTTCGCAATTCCGTAAATTGATAAACTTACTGAAGTCACTCGTAAAATAATAAGTAAGCACTACACATGATCTGATTGGTTGACTGTCACGTGTCACTTCTCCTGCCTCGCGGCCGCCATTGAAGTCTATGGACACAAGCAGTGCCGCTATGAACATTGACCAATCAGAGAGCAGTGTGTTATTTTACGTATTTCAAAGATGCGTATATTTAAAAGAGCTTCTGTGATTGGTCGAACCATTTAGAATCTTACGAATAGATATCCGTTAGTTTATAAATTTACCGTGTGACGTCGGAAATTGATAAATTTACGAAAATAAGGACGTAAAATAATACAATTTATCTCCCGTTTAGAATCCTACGGAAGTTTATAAATTTCCTAGGAAATTTATAAATATACGGATCTTGTTATTTTCCGGTGACAGATATACATGTTTTCCTAGATAACAGCGATACGCTATGTGACGGTAGCTGGGAGAGCATTCAACTTTTGCTCAGTGAGATAAAAATAAATTTGTAAAGGGCTTGCTTCTCTAGCTTCAAAACGCGATAAGTAAATTAATAGTAGGTTTAAAACATCATCCTGTCACTCCTTGCAGAATCCCTCCAATAGTGTATAGACCTTGTCGAGTTAATATTTTGTTTCTGAACCTTTAGTTAAAGACTGTTTTTTCCATATTTAAGGAAAAATGAATAGATAAATTGCCGGCAACGGTGCTCAGAGATCATTTAAAAGTGACTATTACAGAACTATCACTTTATTTACAATAGCAATGTTAAGCTTGTCTATAAAAAAATTTAATCCCACTTATGGACGCAATAAATAAATAACTAGCTGACAACAATGAACATGAATACAATAGCAATTACAGTTAATACGTTTGCTTACGTATACGTAGGCTATTTGCGGATTATTTATTGATCGTAATTACACAATGTTTACACAACTTTCTGACACGGCACGTATGTCTGATTGACTGACCCCCTACGGGTTACCCAAAACTGATGTAATGCTGCTTGTTTTGTAATTCCCCGTATCCTGGTTATGAGTAGCTAGCTGTTCCGGGTGATTTCATCCAGGGTCCGAATAAACTTCTTCCACGAACCCGGATAAAATGGGCTATCGCTGAAAAAATGATCAAATCGGAGTAATAGTTTCTGAGATTTGCGCCTCCAAACTTTTCTGCTTTATACGTAGATAAGTATTCTTAAAACCTCAAGTTTTCAAAGCTTTGCAAGTCGGTACAACACAGTTACATTCGATAGTCACCTATGGTCCTGGTCCTACATTCGCTTTCTAGATAGCCAATACCAAAAAGTATGTTGTCAATTGTGCCAATATATCCAAAAAAATACAGAATTTCATTAAAATGTCCTGCCTACATTCTATCCATTTCAACATATTATATTTTTCTACCCACAGCGGGCGAACACGTATCCCTAAAAAGCGGACTATGGTGCCTCTGCGGTATGCTAGTCTTCATAGTTGTGGAGAAACTCTTCGCCGCTACAGAACAGGAAGAAGGCGAGGAAGAATCGCCTGAAGAACAAGAGACAGTCAAACAAAACGGCACCAAGATCAAGCAGATTGAGATTGAGGAGATTGAGAAGCTTCTAGAAGTAGAACGAAGGCAAAGAGGCAAGAGTATAGGTGAAGGTATCTGTGATAGCAACGGAATTGTGACGGCGAAGGACCTGTATGACACCTGTGTCTTCAATAATAATACTAAAGGTCAGTGCTAATGGAAATTATTATGGTTTGTCATGATGACTGGTATTTTTTTTCCTTTGGGAATCAACATGCTCTTCGATAATTTGAGTCTTTAAATATAGCGTGTGGAAGTGGATTAATGCCAATACTAACTAAAAAGTGCAAAATTATATACATGTTTATCTATTGGGCTTAAAAGATACTAGAAAATTAAAAATGCCCGGCCAAACATAACGTGATTTTTTGTCACAATTCGCCACACCGGGCCATCTTTTATCCAACAGCGTAAAGACTTCATCTGCCCAGCCTTTCCTCGACCAACCGGTTGTGGTTGAGTACCAGTATTTTCATGGAGCGACTGTGACTGCAAGAGCGCCCTGATGAAAACTGCTACACATATAAAAATCAAAGTCCTGACTCATTATCCAAAGAGTATAATAATACTAGGGAAAAAGAGAGCCCTCTCGTGAGGTTTTTATGCAAGCAATTTTGAAGCGCCATCTGTATTTTAGGGCAAGAGTTTGGGTATGCTATACTTACGTATCTATTTTGAGTATATTTATATATCTATGCATAGTTCTCAATAGATCTGATACCCAGTAACAAGTTATTTTGTTTAATTTTCCTGTTGAAATGGTTTTCAAAGCATAACAATAAGAAAATTAAACAAAATAACTTGTTACCGGGCATCAGGTCTTCTGGAGTCTAATATTTATATGTTACGGACAATTAAAACAGACTGGCGCATACGCAAGCTGTGATGGTGGCCATCTTGTGAAAAAATATTATGTTCCTATTGCCAATTAACAAAATGCTGATAATGTTGCCAGTACAAGGATTTTTAAAGACAATTTTTTATTAGAATTCTTAATTTAAATTATCTCCGTCTAATTATTAAAAAGTTTTCGTATTTTTTCGTAAAAACGTTAAATAATTCTTATTCAAATTGTTTACAGCGCCATCTATCATTTGGTTTTTCGGTCCTAACATGTAGATGGCGTTCCTTTCTTTACAACACGTTCGGTCAAGGGAACTGTCCTCCCCCTGCTCATTAACGCAGGACACTCGTGAACATATGAAGCTGAAATTTTGCAGAGTTCTCACGCGATATAAGAATTTCCCGAAATTCCCATGGGAACGGGATAAAGCGGGATTTTAAGTTTACGCGGGTGAAACCGCTGGCAGAAGTTAGTAATTACTATATTTGTTGCATTATAACGTTCCAGGTGTATGCTGCAACTCTGTGGCGAGTCAGAACGGCGGCACTCGCTGCAACAGCAAGGGCAACCGCTGGATGGGGCGCTGTCTGCTGCGCGAGGCCAGGGAACAGGCGCTCAAGGCTACCAAGGAGAAGAGTAATAAGAAAGATGTGAGTATTCATGTTTGTGAGGAAACTAGCTTCTTTCAGCGGCTTCACCCGTGGGAACTAGGTTCTTGACCTGGATAGTCTTTCTTGATAAGTGGGCTATTCAACACTGAAGTCATAAAATAGAAATAAATCAGACCAAAAGTGGCTGATATTAGTGCTCTCTCTTCAGCTCTTCAGCTTTATAATATTAGTATAGATTTTATATTGGTTAAGTTGTAAAATCCTGAAATAGTTGGTAAAGGGTAGATACAGTTTTTGATAGTCGTACAAGGGGCCAGATCACAACTTTTGAAGTAATTATAGTTGTCGCAAAGAACTGTTCCACGGGTTAAATTAATTCCGTAAATATTCCAGTACATACCGTTGTTGATTAATAAGTATTAATTCCCTTGTGTTCAACATTGCAGGTGGCAGGCTACCTGAACCTGATGGCGAACTCGATCGACAACTTCACGCACGGGCTGGCGGTCGGCGGCTCCTTCCTCGTCGGCTTCCGCGTCGGCCTGCTCACCACATTCGCTATACTCGGTAACTAGCATCATTTATATTTGAAACCATAGCATACTAGCTGTTAACCACGTCCTGAGGGAAGTACTTTTTGCACCAGAATAAAGTCCGTATACTCTAGAAGACTACATATGTGTACGCTCGTTTCAATATTTAGCACTTTAGAAATAAAGCGGAAATATTTCTGATCTAATAATCATGAAACATGCCAAATCATGCCTCCTGAACTAGAGAACGCCTGTACCTCAAGAGGAAGAATAATGTGTACTACAAAACTTCGATAAGCTACAATAAATAACATATTTTTTTACATAGCCCATATTTTTTTTTTCTTAAGAATATAAAATTATTGTAAATTACCTGTTTCAGTTCACGAGATCCCTCATGAAGTTGGTGATTTCGCCATTTTACTGAAAAGCGGGTTCTCCCGGTGGGAAGCAGCTAAGGCGCAGCTGGTGAGTTTAAATGTGTATTTTACAAATAATAAACTTGAATGTATATTGAATACATATTTCAGTATAACTTTTAAATATATGGCCTTAAAATCTACTGTTTGAACTCATAAACTTGAAGTTAAAAATATAGTATTTTTCTAATATGTGTATGGTTAACATATTAATCAGTTATTTAAGTTAGTTCTGTTTATTTTCCCCAGGCGACAGCGGCAGCAGGTCTGATCGGCGCCATGACGGCAGTTATATTCAGCGGCGCCAGGAACTCTATTGGTGAGTTTTTATTTTTTATATTAATCTGTTGAGAAAGTACTCCAAAAAACTGCAGGTATTAAAATTAAATGAATAAATAATTAAATGTTCCGAAACCTAAGCCTTTTCATCTTACCACGTTTAAAGTCAAATCAATCAATCAATCAATCGTTTGCCAAGTGTCCGACAAACGATAGATTTTCTATTGTGTCTGGGACCGACGGCGTTCAGTGCCTTATGTAAAAAAATATAAATTCAGTCATATAGGAATCAAACTGGTTGAAGTAACAGTTTTTAAAAGTTTAAGTTAGCGAATTGCAAAATAAACTTTTTTTTTAATTGCCTTTTTATCGTCCCACTGCTGGGCTGTGGCCTCCTCTCACACGGAGAAGGATTGAGCATTAATCACCACGCTTGCTCAATGCGGGTTGGTGATTTCAGACTTTCTAGTCCAGGTTTCCTCAAGATGTTTTCCTTCACCTTTTATCAGCCATTGGTGTTTAAGATATACTTAGAAAGTATATACAAACTTAGAGAAGTTGCATTGGTGCTTGCCTGACCTGGAATCGACACACACTCATACTTGAGTGGTGGTGCTTTATGTACTAGGCCACCACGATTTAACATAATGGCAACAGGCAATGGACAGCAAAAATATTGGAAAGGTCGTAGTAAGGAGTTATTAATACAGTCTTAGTTACACTAGGGCCGTGTGCCTGATTTGTTTTGCACTCGATACGAAGGACTTATGTCTCAAGTGCAATACTTAGCAACATATAGTTAATTTGAACAGTCTTTCTAGAAAGTTCCAGGCATGCATGTATATGAAAGTACTGATGAAGGTTGATTTATTTGACGTAAGTACGTCATTACTCAGAGGTCACTGCTTCTGTTTATCAATACGATGCGTTGTGGTAGGTTGTAAATAAATTGTATTTTGTATGCATCAATGCGTAATTTGTATGAGTAGTTAGTATAAAAGTAATCACCTAGGGAATCTATTTTTGAGTTCCATTTATCTCTAATAGGGATTGAACTTATGATTGATTACCATGCAGACACGCTACGAATAATATAGCACGACAACTTAGCCTAGCCTAGGAAAATTAAACCAATTGATTGCCGTTAATATAGATAAACAAATACAAGATCTGGCCAATAAGTCAAGGACATGTTGGTACTGCAACAAGTTACAATGAAATAAAAATAATTAATTAAAAAATAAGTATTTAATACATGCCCCTTATAATATTCTGGTAATGCGGAGAAGTGCCTGATCACAGTGCCTGATAGTATTTTGATGTCACACTAAAGCAAATGACTAGTAGAAAACGGTAAGGCATTTAGCAGATGATAAAGGTTAAATAAGACGGTGTGTACCAGCCCACATGGTCAAACACGTAATATTTTATACCACATTTATTAATTTTTGTATACTACATGTATTGATTTTGTACAGAATTGGTTCTTCAAACCAAACAAATAGAATTGTGTTGCTGGGGAGTTTGTTCCACCGTATCATTTCTTATTCCTGGCTAAAACACATAGGCACTTCCTATTCCATTCCGAAAGGCGTTTTTGGAGCTGTCTTTTGTAAACTTGACCTTAAAAAACTGTTGATTTTCAGCCTACTTTGAATAAATGACTTTTTATCTTTATCTTTAACATTGTAACGATCATCGGGGATCAGATGGTGATTACTTTTCCAAAAAGGTTCACAGGTAACACCTATTGAAGTAAGTATAATAACGTAGTCACAATAATACTACGATATTAGCTACTGTTACAATACCACTATCAATTCATTCATGATTTCTAAGAAACCGCAAAAACAATACAGGACATCCGGTATGACGCACGACAATAATTTCCGTAAAGAAGTACAGTGGAAAAATGCTGAAATAATGACTCACCACGCCCAGTAGGCGATCGGTGAATAAGTTGTAACTGTAGCGAGAAAACAAATGTTATCTATAGATAAATAAGTACCTAGGATTACTGAGGTACCTTTCGATTAGGTTTTACGATAAAATAATACATTTTGTACAACTTCTTTTTGTTGGAAAATCATCAAATGACGCCTTCCGCTGTGGGTGCAGCGTGAAGGAGTGTCAGACTCTTACTGAAACCCACCATGTTCCCTCTGCCTGTGTATACCAGGACCGCGGTAATTCTCTCGAACAATTCCGCAGCCAAGGCAGCAGTGGTGTAGCTAGGTAACCGCGGGCCCCGGGGAAAATAGAAAAATGAGGCCCTTTAAAGGAAAAAAAGAAAGGGATATGTATCTTCTCATGCGCGAACAGAGCGAGCTTTTTTTTTAGTATGCAACCTGTCTTAATTATTTATTGTAAAAATTACAGTAACTTTGAAACGTTCAAGGGCCCCCTCAGGTTCATTCGAGAGGCCCCCTGAGCTTGGGGGCCCCGGGGCACTGCCCCGGCTAGCCCCTTCGTAGCTACGCCACTGCAAGGCAGACATTTTATAAACTCAGAACGTTTAGATTTTGAATTTCTGCCAAAAAGCTCTTTGGGACTGGCGCGAAATACTGGTTTGAGATACCGCAATGCGTTTAATTTTGTGACATGTCAGAAGAATATCCTCTAGTGCATAAATATTGTCTACAAAAGTATGCAGGATCCGCAGGACAAATGTATGATGATATAACGAAGTAGTTCATCCTAGCCAGAAAGCTGTTAATGGCTTAAGGCAGGCTAAATCTATATAAAATTTAATCAAGAAAATAAGCAGGAATATAGTCCAAATAAGCCAAACAAATGAAACTCAAGCGTTCTCAATGAGTTGTAGTTTTTAAAATATAAAGTAATAGCTGCAGTTTTCCCGCGGTTTCCCCCATCCCGTGGGAACTACTGCCCTCACCTGGATAAAATATAGCCTATGTTCGTCAGGGATAGTCTAGCTTCCCAACAGTGTAATAATGGATATGCTTTTTGAATATGTTTAGATATGCTTTTTGAATTGTGTGCTTGTCGTGCTAATAAATTTCCATTTAATTTAATTAAGTGAGGAAATCATATTTGTGGGTAATATGTTTTTGTAAAATTCCCCGTTGCGTCTACAGTCTACAGTTGAGTCTACAGACATCATTCACAGTATGAATATATCTCCTTAGAGAGTATTATAATGAGTTAATTCAGAGATCATCTTTATTTTCATTTCATGAATGTTTATATTCTCAGAACTATACTATGTAATCAGTTTCGACCTTTTAACCTTCTCAAATAGAAGCCAAAATTATATATTTTTTTAAAAGATGGCTTCAGCTAATTGCTCTAATTATGTAATTATTTATCAAAAACGTGTTTTAAGTTAGTAAACTATGTCTAAGGTCATTGATAAGTTCTAAAGAGACTCGATAGTACAGTAAAAAGTCCAGTTCAATACTAGAGGTTGTGTGCGCTAGGCCTGAGATAATATTTTGACCATATAATCTGCAGTAAATAGAGAGATAATGTGACAATTAAAACTTAATTTTAAAAAATGTTGACGTCAAGTAACTGATCATCGAAATTGAGGTTTCACGCCTATAACCGTTCCTTTAATTTAAGTGGCTCAAATTATCACCANCATCTGGGTGCTCTAGTCTCCGGGATACTCATCATGGCAGTCATGACCTATTACTTCGGATAGATGAACTGGATCCCAGGATATGAAGATACGGAACAGGAATTTGTGTTGTGTGTGTGTGTGTGGTGAGATTTTTTGTGAGGGAGTTATAAAATTATGGTCGAAATGCGCAAATTTTTGACTATAAATCGTCTATGCGCAATGTTCAGGGGTTTGAAATGAATTATCACTATCAGGAGCAGATTTGAAAAGCTTAATACCAATTTATAACTATAGAGGTCGCATGGTAACCATTGCGACCTCGTTGGCGCAATGGTTACCATGCCGGACTGCCGACCTGATGGTCCCGGGTTCGATTCCCGGAGCGGTCAACATTTGTGTGATGAGCATGTTTGTTCGCTGTGGTCTGGGTGTTATAATATGTATCTATTCATAAAATTATATACGTAATTATATGTAGTTTATCAGTTGTGTTAGCACCCATAACACAAGCTAATTAATAGCTTACCATGGGGCTAACCGACCGTGTGTGAAAAGATGTCCCGATATATTATATTATTATATTATATCCTTAGAAAACTTAGAGCACTTGAAGAAAAAAAAAGCCTACACGGATAATAGATTTATGGAATCTTAAGTCAGGCCAGCAGTTCCTGAGAATAAATGCGCATATTGCACTGGACAACTAAACCTCTCATCAAAAAACCTCAGTATGTTGTAAATACATCAGTGGCTATAAACTTAGGAATCATATATTTTTATATTCTTAAGATAAAATCGTCCCATAGGACATTAAATGAGTATTAATATTTTTGAATTTAACTTAGACTGCGAGTAAGTGGAACTAGAATGTTAAGTAAATAATACTCCGATATCGTACTAAGTAATACGTTAATATTTTGAAATTATATTTTTCTGTTCTGGTAACACTCCCCAGTGTTGCTCGCTGCAGTCGAGAACATAATTTTTTGAGACCAATCGTCTTTAAAATCAGACAAAAGTGTATTTATTTTATTCCTTATATTATGTATGAAAAATATACTTTCTATTCGAATGTAATGGTTGCTATACATATAGAAAATAGCTGGCTATCGAATTGTACTCCACTAAATGAATGTACAAACATTTTAGATATTAATCACTTATTAAAACCAAATCACACTATGTTATGTAGTTTTAAGCATTGATTACACATGTAATTTTGAGTTTTAGGACTTCTTACACAATGTCTATACGATCTCCGATACAAGAATATTTACTTTTACTTTAAAACTAATCGTAAAAGTATTGAGATCTCTATTACTTGGAAATTACATTAATTAATAAAAAAATGTAAATTATTGTAAATATTATGCAGTTAAGAACCTAGTTGCCTAGTGGTTAAAGCCTGCCTCTCAAGCATGAGAGTGCGGGATCGATTGCAGGTCAGGCAAGTTTTGACAGGCTAATAAATTGTATATTTATAGACAATCGGGACTTAATCGCGATATATCACTGTAAAGGTCCCTTTTCTCCTTACTCGATGTTTTGGCCGAATTACACCGGGTAGTTGTGGATGAATAGATATCGCCTCTCAACACTGGAACGTCTTAAAAAGATATGAAAATCCTGCAAAAACATTGTCGTTAGTATAGTATGTAGGGTGACATTGACAATGCGAATCCAAGTAAAATTGTGAAAACCAAACGAGGATAGTTATAAAACCTAGCCTAACCTAGTTTTTTTTTTTTTTTTTATTCTTTATTAATTAGGGGTTTACCTAACCTAGTTATAAAACGCTAGTTATCATCATTATCAGTCTACCCACCACTGACCACGGTCGGTGCAATACGGCTGAATCGTCAGGAAAAGAAAAAAATACCTTTATATTATAGTGGTACATAGCGATTATTATAAATCCCGATTGGATATAAGTCACAGAAGTTTTGAAACCGATTCAATTGTAATTAATATCCATCTTGGAACAAAGAAATGTCTCCCATGTAAGCTATAAATAAATATTATAGAAATATTAGTCCCTTAGCAAATAGTACAAACTCCACTTGTAATATTGTGATAGTTTTCTAGTTATTCATATAGTTTTGTTATTTCCACATTTAGAGGTGCAGTTTATATTTTGTTGTTCTATTTCAATTTATTCGTAACCCGTTTATATACACGTAATCATGCATTTTAGTTATTAATAAAATAAAAATCTTGTTAGCGAGTGCATTTAGACATGTAGCTATCTTAAAATCTAAAATACTTATGTCAATTCTAATTTTGTATTTTCGTTTTTATACGTGCGCTAATGATACGTAAAATTTTCAGTTTGTTCGCTAATTGCACTTGATATATTATCAATTATGTATCTACAATGAGTAGCCATTAAAATATATTGTGATAAATAATGCCATTTACGAGTATTTTAGTCGTGTGAACGACGTTACTATTAAGAAAGTGTTAAAAGTCAATAAAATTATCAGAAGCAGTCCTTTGTTTCTCTTACAACTTCTATACAGAATTAGATAAAATTAAGCCTTGCATCTTTTTCGGTGCATTTAGTATCTACAAATAAAACACAGGTATTTTGATTTGCATTTATTTCCCAATGTAACAATTTACAATAATGATACAATGAGCTTATTTATTTATTCATTTTCTACAGACAAACTCTCGATCAAGTTCGCGGTAGATATAGTTTCACACGAACTACAAGTAGACTCACAATAAAGATATTACTGTATCGTTTAAAAGATAACTAGACACATGACATCGTCCATAATTTATATAAAATATAGCCTTTATTTTCGGGGATTGTAGCTTTCTAGCAATGAAACAATTTCTGAAATCAGTTCAGTTGTTCTTGAGATTGCATATACAAACCTCACATTTTACAATTTAAATAGGTATTATAGATTTTATGAATGAACTGTGAATCTAAAGTGCACAAGGGGTCAGTTAAAATAGACAGATTTATTTGTTTTCGTGCTAAGCGAAAAGCAAGTTTGACTGCCTTCGTTAAGATTTGTTTTATTGAGATGAAGTGTGCCAAATAAATATATACTAAAATGGCACAAAAATATTTTATTTTAACGTGTGTTATAAAGTAGTTAAGTTAACTCTGTTTGAAGTTCGAAACTTACTGTTTAACTACGAATCTATTGACACACACTAATATTATAGACTATCCTTCATCTCAAGAAATATAGAACACATTTATTTAAAGTTTATGGACCATCTACCTTCTTAAAAGTTATATAAATACTCCAATTTACTCACTGCATGCATAGATGCAGGTATTTCGAGATTCCATGGACTT
>NWSH02000081.1:10669179-10680737 GCA_002382865.2 Heliothis virescens
CATCTGGCGGGCCAACACCCGTCGGGGGGTAGGATGAATGCTTCGGCGATACCCGCCCCTCCGACACATGGGTGCATGAGGAACACGGGTTGGTTTTTAGTCAGTAAGAGTCTGACAGTCCCCTTCGCCCTTCCCCAAGGGCGGAGGGTCTCCATGAGGATTTTCCAACCCGACATCAAAAAAAAAAAAGGACTTTGTTTCATGGCGAATTATGGGTTCCCAAACTTCCAAATCGTAACACATAAACTTTATACCATCTCCTTGCGAAATTGTCATAGCAATTACGCTATAAATCTACTACTAAACTTTATAAACGAACTTACTTGATCTACGTGAATGTTGACGCCCAGACGTTCCTGTGTGCCCATTATAAGTATTCTGAAACAAGAAACATAAGTATCTACTTAAGGCATCTTGGTTGATTCTCGCTAACATTTAGTCAAGTGAAACATTTGACTAACGACCGTACCCTATCTATCTATTGAATTCTAAACTAGAGATACAATTTTGACATAAGCCCCATACAAGTAATGTCAAGTTCCTATCTCTTGTAAGCAAGATAACACATAGATAGATTATTGGGAACGGCCGTAAGATTACAACATAGTTGACTAGCTTAGCACTCAAGTGCTAATAGGTTTACGAAATCTGCCTATGAAATATGCTAATAGTGTTAATTATTTTAGATAAAGACTAAAATTAAGTATGTTTGGGTTTCCTCAAGGGAGAATGTTGGGTACCGTAACTTTTTTTGCGTAATCATAAATTAAGCTGGTTAGACTCTTTGGGAACTGGCGCCGACTTCGCAACAGAGATGCTGCTGCTCATCTCCGAGCAAGGCATTTAACACCGCTTGGTGCTGTGTGGTGGTTATACCGCCATCAGTCGGTTGTCAGAGTCAGAGCCTCGTCCGTTTTTCAGCAGGGTGTACCACGGGCAGATGAAGTTGACGATTGGAGCAGAATGATGTTGGTTTACCTCTTTACACCACGCGTCGACGCGTATACATTTTCGCGTACAATGTACCTAAGTGGAATCTCATGCCAACCACAAGCTGTTTTCCCGCGGTTTCGCCTGCAACCCGGTGGAACTTCTTCCCATACCCTAACAAAGTGTAGCCTATATACTCGAGAATAGTGCATGTAGTCTCCCATAGCGAAAGATTTTTTCTTTGATCGGAAGCAATCGAAGAAATGTTTCCTCTTTTTTATATTTCTTAGAACTAGCTTTCACCCACTTCCCTAGGGAATTACTTCCCGTACCCTTATAAAAAGTAGCCTATAGGTTATTCTTATATATAAGCTATATTACTGCCAGTTTCATCAAAATCCGTCTAGTAGTTTTTACGTCAAAGAGTAACATACATCCTCACAAATTTTCGCATTTTTATTAGTATGATAGAGTATTACTAACTTGGCGTTAACAAGCAGCTGCAGCACGCTCTGCCACAGCTGGTCGGTGATGTGCGGCATGCCCGACAGCACGAGCCCGTGCAGCTGCGCGCCGTGCCGCGACAGGAAGCGGTGCAGCGCCTCGTCCGTCAGGTTGTCCGACGAGTCCACGTCCAGGCCCACTAGGTTCCTGGGAGAACGAGGGTTTGGGTTAAAATTTGTAAAACGAGGACCCCGTGATCATTTTAGTCTAAAATCTTGTCACGTAGGAAATCTAAGCGCAAATAATGTAATACTTTGTGCGCTTGTTTGAAGTTTCATGTTTTTGTAAACCTATTGTTTTCATGTTATGTGAAAAAAAACAGTCGAGAAGAATTTTAAAGTTCGACAGCCAGGTTCAGAGTTTAAAGAGAAAGTTTTAAATAGTCTCTAATTTTTATCAGCAAAATATCTACACACCCATTAGATTTTTTTATTTGCGGAAATTTTGACGTCACCACTAACTCCTTCAATCAATCACTCACCTAGCAGTTCCAGCTTCCATCCAAGCTTTAAGCACGGAGTCATTGAACCCGTTGATCTGACCGGCGCTCAAGAACCTGAGGTTCTGCGTCCTCGTCAGCATGTCGATAAGACACTCAGTAGACAGGTCAGTGGCTGTCACGTCCAGCTCCTGGATGGAGGACTTCTCCCATTCCACTTGCATCACGTGCTCGGACTGGAGACCTGGAAAAAGAACAGCATTTTTTACCTTGTAAGGAATTTACTTAGGTTTTGCAGTCAGATTTGTGTTATAAGGAATTTACGTGGGTCAGAATTTCTGCCGGCTTTTGTCATCTTTGTGGTTCGTATCTAACTCCATACGAGCTCATCATACTTTTAAGAGATTTTACTGAGGATATTTTGCAATGTAAAACCCATACGGCTATTTATTCCACCCAGTAACCCAGGTGGTAAGCACTCTCAGGGTCATTTTTTCGCGCGTATACGCTCAGTTTTTCTACCCAAAACACATCCTGAGCAGCACGCGGTGTCGGGTCTCATTGCTAGTTTGAGAATGCTCTGGTTCTAAACCTATAGCCTTTAAAGTAACAGTGAACGTACTGCATCCATTCATGAGAAGGCAGGTGAGGCGGCGCGAGCGCTGGAACAGCGTCTTCATGGTGGAGCCCGTCACCTTGTTGCAGAAGTTCACTGCCAAGCACTCCAGCTGGGGACACGGCAAAGCAAACATGTTATATAGGATATTTTATGAGTGTTTTCAATACATTTATCTTTCAAGGAGCATTTGGCTGGCGGTGTAAATCTTTTGTAGGGAAATTAGACACCTTAATTAATTGAGTAATACGTTATTTTAGGAGCTACCGCTTAACACTTGTAGTTGAATGAACAGCTCGATAATTTGAAACCAAAACCAATTTTAAGCTGTGAATAGTGCGTTATGTATTGCTCAAGATGAAAATAACTGCACTGAAAATTCAAAGTTGATAGGCCTGCTCACAAAAATAGATCAATAGACTCGCTATGTGGTCATTTCATGCTAAGCCTGCGTTTCCACCAGAGATGTGCGAGGATGTGTTGGTAAAGAAAAAATAGAATCGCTTCATTTATCTCGCCTAATACTCCTCACCTGAATACAATTAGAGCTGAACGCGTCAATATGCGAGTCATCCACGAAGTTGATGCCATACAGGTTGATGACGCGCAGGTTTGGAGTGGCAGACTTCAGTTTGTGCACGTTAATGACTTCGTATATCTCCTCCTCTTCTTCCTCCACCTTCTCGTATGTGCCTGAAAGAGATGGCGGGAGTTTTGTTACATTCGTCTTGAGAGTTTTGTTAGGGAAAAGACAAAGTTCGGACTACCAACCACGGCACTGGTACACAAAAAGCTTCAGATGGGAAAATTTAATTTGTTGAATTCTCTTAAAGGTAAAAAAGTGTGATAACATATAAAAATCTATTATAGAATCACCCTGTACATACGAAACATAAACTCTGTTCCGTGGACCTTATGGATAACGTTGCTCTATCTATCAGCATTTACCAAAACGCGGTCTCCTATCAACCCTCAATCATTATTGAAAATGCCAGTAGCTCTAATCTATACTAATATAATAAAGATGTTACATTTTACTGTGTGTTTGTACCCAAAAGGCTCCGAAACTACTGGGTTTATATTTTGTCCGGGTACAGGAAGAAGTTCCCCGGGACGCGGATGCAACCACGAACAACAGCTAATACATACAATAATAAACTTTATGCCCATACCAATAAGGTGCAAGATCTCGAGGCCGTTGATGAAGTTGTAGATCTTCCTCATGAAGCCTTCCATGAAGATGACTTCGGAGAGACAGATGCAGAGGTAGCGCAGCTTGGTGGGGAACGCCTGCATCTCCGAGAAGTCGTGCAGTTGCATCGCTGCGAACAGTAAACGTCAAGTTTGTGAGGCAAGTTAAAGTTGTGTATAGTAAGTCATATTAAAATAAATACTTAGTTTATTAATTAAATCCATTTTATTATAAAACGTAGTCATAAGAAGTACTGGCTTTAGTTCTAGGTTTACGCTTAGACCATTAACCATGTTCGAGTTGCTGGCTTAAATATAGTTCTAAAGCTGTTAGGTATGCATTAAAGGAGAATGAGCGTTTTGGTCTACCTCTCCTCTAGCATTAAGTGATACATCAATAGAAAGCTTTTTTTATGTAGAGTATTTTTTTGTATTACGGCTATTGTCATTTGTTAGTATTTAGGGAGTTAGAGCGTGTTTAGTGAAATAATAACTACGTCTAAAATCTGCTCTAAGTTATGAAATACTGCCAATCGATAGGAGGTATGTTAGTATGAAATATTGCATTTGAAAAGTCCTTTCGAATGATATATGACTCATTTCTATACAAGTGATTTATTAAATGAAAACATCTATCGATACTAAAATTATAAATAAACTCTAGCTTCGAAAGTACTCACAATTCGTTGAAGGTTTGTTAGCACGAAATATTACTTTTAAAAAGACCTTTTGATTGGTACATGACTCGTTACTAGAGGGGAGATATCGTTCCTTAAATCCATGTAAAGTGTCGACAACACGCCTTACTTAAGCTATATCTCCTAAAATACTAAGAATTGGTAACGGATATGTTAAGACGAAATGTAGCGCTTAAAAAGGCCGTTTGATTGGTATATGAATCGTTACTAGAGGTGGGGTACATTGACTGTAAAACATGTTTCAATAATATGCTTTAACGGTGCTGTAACATCTAAAGTACTAAAAATTTATGAGTAGTATGTTAGTACGAAATATTGCGCTTGAAAAGACCTTTCAAATGATGTATAACTCATTACTAGGGGGAGGATATCGTTCCTTAAATCCATATTAAGAATCAGTAATACACCTAAGTTAAACCACCACATCTAAAATACTAAGACTTGGTAAGTAGTGTGTTAAGAGGAAATGTAGCGTTTAAAAATACCTTTTGAATAATATATGACACGTTATTAGAGGTGAGATACCATTCCTTAAATGCATATAAGTTGTCGACTACTCGTCTTAGTTAAGCTATATCTTCTTAAATACTAAGAATTGGTAAGTGGTGTATTTTAGGAAAATGTAGCGTTTAAAAACACCTTTTGATTGGTACATGACTCGTTACTAGAGGGGAGATATCGTTCCTTAAATCCATGTAAAGTGTCGACAACACGCCTTAGTAAAGATGTATCTTCTAAAATACACAGAATTAGTAAGGGGCGTGTTAAGACGAAATGTAGCGCTTAAAAAGACCGTTTGATTGGTATATGACTCGTTACTAGAGGTGGGGTACATTGACTGTAAAACATGTTTCGATAATATGCTTTAACGGTGCTGTAACATCTAAAGTACTAACAATTGATGAGTAGTATGTTAGTACGAAATATTGCGCTTGAAAAGACCTTTCAAATGATGTATAACTCATTACTAGAGGGAAGATATCGTTCCTTAAATCCATATTAAGAATCAGTAATACACCTAAGTTAAACCACCACATCTAAAATACTAAGACTTGGTAAGTAGTGTGTTAAGAGGAAATGTAGCGTTTAAAAATACCTTTTGAATAATATATGACACGTTATTAGAGGTGAGATACCATTCCTTAAATGCATATAAGTTGTCGACTACTCGTCTTAGTTAAGCTATATCTTCTTAAATACTAAGAATTGGTAAGTGGTGTATTTTAGGAAAATGTAGCGTTTAAAAACACCTTTTGATTGGTACATGACTCGTTACTAGAGGGGAGATATCGTTCCTTAAATCCATGTAAAGTGTCGACAACACGCCTTAGTTAAGATGTATCTTCTAAAATACACAGAATTAGTAAGGGGCGTGTTAAGACGAAATGTAGCGCTTAAAAAGACCGTTTGATTGGTATATGACTCGTTACTAGAGGTGGGGTACATTGACTGTAAAACATGTTTCGATAATATGCTTTAACGGTGCTGTAACATCTAAAGTACTAACAATTGATGAGTAGTATGTTAGTACGAAATATTGCGCTTGAAAAGACCTTTCAAATGATGTATAACTCATTACTAGAGGGAAGATATCGTTCCTTAAATCCATATTAAGAATCAGTAATACACCTAAGTTAAACCACCACATCTAAAATACTAAGACTTGGTAAGTAGTGTGTTAAGAGGAAATGTAGCGTTTAAAAATACCTTTTGAATAATATATGACAAGTTATTAGAGGTGAGATACCATTCCTTAAATGCATATAAGTTGTCTATATTAATATATTCTCACAATTAGTTAGTATTTTAGAAGATATGGTTTAACCAAAGCGAGTTGTCGACATCTTATATGGATTTAAGGAATGGTATCTCCCCTCTAGTAGCGGTCATAGTACCAATCAAAAGGTTCTTATAAAACGCTGCATGCCGTCTAAAACAACTTGTTTACCAATTTTAGTATTTTATGAGATATAGCTTAAGTTAAGGCGTGTTGCTCGACACTTCTACATGGATTTAAGGAAACGATATCTCCCTCTAGTTAACGAGTCATTGTACCCAATCGAAAGGTGTTTTTAAACGCTACATTTTTCCTAAAATATACTCACTTACCAATCTTTAGTTATTTAAGAAGATATAGCTTAATCTAAAGACGAGTAGTAGACAACTTATATGCATTTAGAATGGCTATCTCACCTCTAATAACTTGTCATATTATTATCAAAAGGTATTTTTAAACGCTACATTGTCCTCTTAAACTACCTTACCAAGTCTTAGTTTTTAGATGTGGTTTGGTTTAACTTGTGTATTACCGATTCTTAATATGGATTAAAGGAACGATATCCTCCCCCTAGTAATGGTTTATACATCATTTTTGAAAGGTCTTTTCAAAGCGCAATATTTCGTACTAACATACTTACTCATAAATTTTTAGTACTTTAAGATGTACAGACACGTTAAAGCATACTTTATTGGAAACATTTTTACAGTCAATGTACCCCCACTCTCTAGTAACATTCACTATACCAATCAAACGCCTTGTTTAAGCTCGCTACATTCGTCTTAACATATCCCGTTACATTCTTAGTAATTTAAGGAGAAAAATATAAGCCCCTTAAGTAAGGCGTGTTGTCGAATCTTTACATGGATTTAAGGAACGATATCTCCCTCTAGTAACGAGTCATGTACCAATCAAAGGTCTTTTAAAGTAATAATTTCGTGCTAACACAAACCTTCAACGAATTAGTGAGTAATTTCGAAGCTAGAGTTATTTATAATTTTAAGTAATCGATAGATGTTTTCAGTATAATTAAATCACTTGTATAGAATGAGTCATATATTCATTCGAATAGGACTTTTCAAATGCGAATATTTCATACTAACATACCTCCTATCATTGGCAGTATTTCATAACTTAGAGCAATTTTAGACGTAGTTATTATTTCACTAACCCTTCAACTCCCTAAATAGCTACACAATGACAATACCGTAATACAAAAAAATACTCTACATATAAAAAAGCTTTCTAAATTGCATGTTCACTTAATGCTAGAGGAGGTAGACCAAAAACGCTCATTCTCCTTAAATGCATACCTAACAGCCTTGTAGAAACTATATTTAAGCCAGCAAACTCGAACATGTAATGGTCTAAGCGTAAAACCTATAGAACTAAAGCAGTACTTCTTTGACTACGTTTTATTATAATAACAAATGGATTAATTAATAACTAAGTATATTTTTAATATGACTTACTATACCAACTTTAACTTGCCATCACAAACTTGATCGTTTTTACTGTCTCCAGCGATGCAACTGCACGATTCTCGGAGAGAGGCGTTCCCCACAGCTGCGCCTACCTCTTTGCATCTGTCTCTCCCGAGTCTATCTTCATGGAAGCTTAATGAGGAAGATCTACAACTTCATCAAAGCTCGAGATCTATGACCTTATTGGGTCATGGCCATAAAGTTTACTTATGTATGGTATTAGTGTTGTTCGTGGTTGCAATCCGCGTCCGGGGAACTTCTTCCCTGTACCCGGACAAAATATAAAACCACGTTAGGTTTCGGAGACCCTTTTGGAAAGGTACAAACACACAAGAATAAATGTAACATCTTTATATTATATTAAGTATAGATTTAGACTAACTGCATTTTCAATAATGATTTGAGGGTTGATAGGAGACCGCGTCTTGGTTACATGCTGATTAGATAGGAGTCATAACGTCTATCCTTATAAGCGTTTCACGGTTAACAGTAGTTTATGTTTCGTATGTTACGGGTGATTTCATAATAGATTTTATAGTTATCAACTTCTTTTACCTTATAAGAGAAATTCAACAATTAAATTTCCCATCTGAAGCTTTTTGTTGTGACCAGTGCCGTCGTTGGTATAGTCCGATATCTTGTCTTTTCCAACTAACCCAAACTCTCAAGACAATGTAACAAAACTCCCCCGCCAGTCTCTTTCATAGGCACATCACGAGAAGGTGGGGAATAAGTAGGAGGTGAGATTATACGAAGTCCATTAACGTGCACAAAAACTGAAGTCTGCCACTCCAAACCTGCGCGTCATCAACCTGTATGGCATTCAACTTCGTGGATGACTCGCATATGACGCGTTCAGCTCTAATTGTATTCAGGTGCCGAGTATTTAGCGAATAAAATGAAGCGTTCTATTTTTCTTTACCAACACATCCTCGCACATCTCTGGTGAACCGCAGGATCTATAGGCATGAATGACCACATAGCGAGCATCTTATTAGATCTATTCTTTGTGGCAGGCCTATCAACTTTGAATTTCAGTGCCCAGTATATATCTTCATCTAATAGCAGCAATACATAACGCACTATTCACAGAACTATACTATATTGTTTTGTTTTTTCAAATTATCGAGCTGTTCATTCAACTACATAGTGATTAAGCGGTTAGCTAACCTTAACCATAAACGTATTCTTCAATTAATCTAAGGTGTCTAATCCCTACAAAAGCCATCACCGCCAGTCCAAATTTGCTCCTTGAAAGATAAATGTATTTGAAAACACTACATAAAATATCCATAAATATAACATGTGTTTGCATAACGTGTCCCCAGCTGGAGGCTTGGCAGTGAACTTCTGGCAACAACGGTGACGGGCTCCACCATAGACGTCCTGTTCCAGCAGCTTTCGCGCCGCCTCACCTGCCTTCTCAATGAATGGATGCAGTACGTTCAACTGTTACTTTAAAGAAGGCACTATAGGTTTAGAACCAGAGCATTTCTCAAACTAGCAATGAGACGACACCGCGTGCTGCTCAGGATGTGTTTTGGGTTAGAAAAACTGAGGTATACGCGCGGAAAAATGACCCTAGAGAGTGCTTAACCACCTGGGTTACTGGGTGGGGAAATCTAAAAAATAAGGGGGGCGGGGGGCCGTGGTATGGGTTTTACATGCAAAATATCCTCAGTTAAAATCTCTTAAAAGTATTGATGAGCTCGTTATGAGTTTAGCAACCGAACCACAAGATGACAAAGCCGGCAGAAAATTCTGACCCACCGTAAATTCCTTATAACACAAATCTGACTGCAAACCTAAGTAAATTCCTTACAAGGTAAAAAGCTGTTCTTTTTCCATGGTCTCCAGTTCCGAGCACGTGATGCAAGTGGAATGGGAGAGAAGTCCTCCACTCCAGGAGCTGGACGTGACAGCCACTGACCTGTCTACTGAGTGTTCTTACTCGACTGCTGACAGGACGCAGAACCTCAGGTTCTTGAGCGCCGGTCAGATCACGGGTTCAATGACTTCCAGTGCTTAAAAGCTTGGATGGAAGCTGGAAACTGCTAGGTGAGTTGATTTGATGGAAAGGAGTAGTGGTGACGTCAAAATTTCCGCAAAATAAAAAAATCTAATGGGTGTGTAAGATATTTTGCTGATAAAAATTAGAACTATTTAAATACTTTCTCTTTAAACTCTTGAACCTGGAGCTGTCGAACTTTAAAATCTTCTAGAACTGTTTCTTTTCAAAAAATAATCCAACATGAAAAACAATGGTTTACAAAAACATTTGAAACTTTCAAACAAGCGCCACAAAGTATTACATTATTTGCGCTTAATATTCCTACGTGACAAGATTTTGACTAAAATGATCACGGGGTCCTCGTTTTACCAATTTTAACCCAAACCCTCGTTCTCCCAGGAACCTAGTGGGCACTGGACGTGGACTCGTCGGACACCACTCGCACCACCACAGAACACGCGCTGCACACGCCATCTCAACGTCGAAACGCGCACGCACAGGGCTAACACCCACAAGCCCAACCGCAAACAAACACCAACTCGTAGCTGTAAGAGCATGCGCACCCAACTCCAAACCCACACGGCTGTGCAGAGGCGTGCTGCAAGCTGCTTGTAACGCCAAGTTAGTAATACTCTTATCATACTAATAAAAAATGCGAAAATTTGTGAGGATGTTATGGTTACTTCTTTGACTTAATATAAACTACTAGACGGATTTTGATGAAACTGGCAGTAATATAGCTTTATATATTAAGAATACCTATAGCCTGCTACTTTTATATTAAGGGTACGGACGTAATTCCCTAGGGAAGTGGGTGAAATTAGTTCTAAGAAAATATAAAAAAGAGGAAACATTTCTTTCGATTGTTTCCGTCAACTAAGTAAAATCTTCGCTATGGGAGGACTACATTGCACTTATTCTCGAAGTATATAGGCTTACCTTTGTTAGGGTTATGGTGGTAATGGATTAGTTTCCCACCGGGCTTGCAGGCGAAACCGCGGGGGAAATACAGCTTGTGGTTTGGCTATGAGATCCACTTAGTAATTGTACGCGAAAATGTATACGCGTTCGACGCGTGGTTAAAGAGGTAAACCCAACATTATTTCTGCCTCGCAATCGTGCAACTTCATCTGCCCGTGTACACCGCATGCTGTTAAAAACGTTACGAGGGCTCTACTCTGACAACATTCCGTGATACTAGATGGCCGGGTTAATTATATACCACATCACTCTATTATGCCAGCCATTCAAGCTGGATTTTTAATATGCCTTGCTCGGATGATGAGTTAGCTAGCATTTCCTGGTTTGCGAGTCGGCTCATATTTCCTCCAAAGAGTTCTAACCACGTTAATTTATGGAATTTACGCAAAAAAAGCTTACGGTACCCAACATTTCTCCCTTGAGGAATACCCTAACATACTTTTAATTTTAGTCTTTATAGAGTCTAAAATAATTAAACACTCTATTTAGTATCATAGGCAGATCGATTAACCTATTAGCACTGAAGTGGCTAGCTAGTCAATCAATGTTGTAATCACGGCCGTTCCAATAATCTATTCTATGTCTATCTTGCTAACAAAGCTAACTGACATTACTTGCTAATGGCAGTGGGCTCTATAGCTCACAATTGTATCTTAGTTTTAGAATTCAATAGATAGATAGGAGTACGGTCGTGTTGAGTCAAATGTTTACTTGACTAAAGTTAGATCGAGAATCAACCAACGATGCCTTATAGTAGAATACTTATGCTTGTCAGATCTTATAAGGGCACACAGTGAACGTTCTGGCGTCACATCACGTAGATCAAGATAAGTTCGTTTTATAAAGTTATGTAGTAGATTTTATAGCGTAATTGTAGACAATTTCGCAAAGGGAATAGGTATAAAGTTTTGTGTTACATCTCTCTCT
>NWSH02000081.1:10698862-10719501 GCA_002382865.2 Heliothis virescens
TGTGTAACAGGCTTGAACCGGCTAGGTCGTATGAGTAATTATTCTAGGCGACAATATGGTGTTTATGCAGTTCTGGGAGTTTACGTACTGTGGTGCTTGATTGGAATTTTTGTAGTCCATTATTCTAAAATGAAGTAAAGGTTTGTTAAACTGTTTGGATAATAACAATGTTTCTTGAACATCAATAGTTATTTTTCACAAGTTAACAGCCTTGCGAGTTGTGACTTTGAGAGCTTATAATGTTCTCCAAAATTAAGATTTTTCTAATAATTCTAGCTAGGAGAGCAGGCGCGTGCGAAGAGGCGTTATATCCTTTGTCCTTTGTGTAAGAACTTTGGTCAGAAATTGAAACTAATTAGATAAAGAAAAATGCCGATAGCAGTTTTATTTACGCATTTAAAATCTGCAAAAAATCTCACGTATAAAAGCGTTAATTAAAGCTGAGGTTACAGATAACAGAGTGCATGAAGTGATTATTAATTAACTATCACTTTTCAGCTCGTTTACCGGATTTGAGATAAACACATATCAAGCGAAACCAATAAGACAGATTTATAGGTATGCACTGAAGACGATGAAAAGTATAGCTGCAAATTACTTTTTAGTTTCGCGTCTTCAGCTATTTTAAGCGTTTTTGTGATACGTTTTTCGGCGAGCGTAGAAGAAACCTCAGTCAACTGGGAAGTCAAAGGGGATTTCTTATACTTTGTATGAAAAATTCAGGATTTCCTGTACGTGTACTTGAGGGTTGAGGGTCCTTAGACTTTTTTCTTCTTTATTATAATTTTCTCTTAAACGTTATTGTCTTGGTAGCTGCTTTTAAGAAAGGGTGCACCAATTCAAAACATGGCAAGTTCTGGAATCGCCTGCTCTTTACAATAGTGATTGATGAATGCTAGACAGATGATGACATTATAATCATTGCTAAACAGTAGTTAAGACTCATTGTTGATTATATTATTCAACTTGTCAGATAAGTTAGCACGCGCGGTATCACCAACTATTTAAGTTTACATTACGAGATACGTTATCTATCGTATTATTTGTTAATTGCGTGTCGATTACCGCTGTGATTGCTACGATAGTGTTGTATTGCTCTTATCAGCAATCGGGTTTAATTTTTAAGTAACTTCGTGAGTGGCTTATCTTGTCGAATGAAAATATTTCTCATTCATGACAATTAAGTATGAAAGAAAATATGTGTAGGGGTTGCGCCACAGGTAATAGGAGCTTTGAATTTTCAGAAGACTACCAGATCTTGACGACTTATAAGTATGAGTAAATGTGAAATTAATTGATTCAATTGGAATCAAAGGTTGCAGTTTTTCAGGAATCAGAATAATGCATTCATTTTTGCATTTAATGAGCCTCTGCAAACCCAGCACATTGTGTAATTTCCGATATATGAATTTGAAGAAAATTCCATTCCACTTTTGAATTGCTTGAGATAAAATACGACACTCCCTTTAGATATAGACAGATATAAATATAAATAAATAGATATATCTTTAAAGAGATAGACTTCGTATCTATCGAAATACAACCTGCTATCGGACGTTTTCATGTAACTGATATAATCGCACCATCGATCGGTGATACTGCGAGATGGATTGAAGGGAAATCCGAAGATTTTTCTTAAAATGAAAATAGAAATAATACCTAATATGGAATAGTAACTTATGTCGTAGTTAAACGTGGATCTAGTGTTCACAGTTTAGATAACCGCTTGGCTATGCCTGAGAAGAAATGTCGAAATAGACGAAGAAGATTATTTTGTAGATTTGAATGTTCGTAAGAATCACTGCCCATGAGCGCTAAGTACTCGGGGTAATTTAAAGAGACTCCATGTAAATTCATATTATGAAACGGTCCTTCATTTTACCCGGATCGGAAAAAATCACTTGATGATTGTCCATCTTCCAAAAAAGCTACGAATTTCCACTTCAAACGAAATAATGCAATAGATATGATATCTTATCATGAAGAACGAAATCGCCTTGTGAAAACCGACATGTGTATGCAGTTCACACGTGATGGAAAGTATTAATAATTTTTTCGACCGCGGCTGTCTGACCTATGACGTGACTCTTACAAGTGTATCTTCAATTGTCTTTATCATACGAGCTCCTCATCACGTACAGATAAGGGGTGATAAAACAACTAAGCGGTTAAGACAACCTGCTACTTTGTAAGGGCCAATCAACTTACCGAAACATAATTTTCCGTGAGCCTTCCGTGTTCTCCCGTAAGACATGTTAAGATGAATATTACTTACGTTACCAAAGCAAATGAGTGTAAAGCAATTAACATTATGTACGGTTAATTTGTATTGTTCTTCGAGTGTATCGGCTGTAGTAAATCGTTAATCAAATAGGCAGAAAAGCATTGGTTATTGTTATATCAACAAAACAGGCTGACATAAGATTGCGGTATTTTGGTCTTTTATTATTGTGTAGGCAAAAATCTCTTTAAAAAATCCCCATCCCTTCAAATACCTTGTTTATTTTCTGAGAGACTGGGATTAAAAGCCTTTTTAAAACGTGCTTAGCCAGTGCTTCAGAAACATGTTGTGTCTGTGAGTACCTTTTAACTAGTCTGTTAATGAACTGCTTGCCGCAATTTCATTATGATTTTATAGTTTAATCATCCCGGGCAGTTAATGGCTTGAAAAATGTTGGTACCTGTTTTCTTGTGTTAACAGTACCGGGATTAATACCAAATTAATTCTTATTATACTAAGCCGCATATGTTATGTGGTCACGACTCACGGCTAACCACATCAGACAGATAACAGACGCCCCACAATAAAAACATTGTGGTTTACCAAGAAACCCGTCTGCTTGAATGATAAGAATGCAAATAAATTAATTTGAACAATTGACTTGCGGTCTCCAGTTGCATACCATACAATCAGCTTGGCCAACTATCGGTTAGTTTGGTTCTTTTAATGTTGCTTTTGTATTTTTTTTCTTGGTCAAAACAAGGTGGAAAAAGTAAATCTAGCAAAAAACCTTTAGTCTTCTTTGTAACACTTCTGACTGACGCTGAAGATTTCTAAAACTCTGTTTTTGCTCTTTATTAAAGTAGTAGACATTAATTGTTGTAGGTAACTCATGTAAGTGCTTGGATCGTTGATAATGTTTATCGTCACGTATTAGTTTGTTTAACAGGGTTTATCCTTAAGTTGATTAGGGTCGTTTTAATTTAGATTTAGGTACCTAGTCCGGGCCAATAATAATTTTTTAAACGTTAACCAGATATAATCACATCTAGGGATAAAATTTAGCAAATTCAATCTCCCTAACAGGTTTTGAAATACTATTTACGTATTCAAATGTAATTTTCCTTATTTTTTCCTGAAATAATTGCGAATATTTGTTACACTTCGGACTCACGGTAACAATGTTTGCGTAACATTAAAATTTCACGTTCCCCTGAAGGTCGTCTACGAAAACCGATCGATTATATAAAAATTGTTAGTTTTGTGCGCAATGTTTTGTTCGAAATCTGTCGTATTATTGATAGAAATTGTGGGACACGTCGGCTGTGTCTAGCTATTTTACCAATCCGATTTATAGCATACAGTTATTAGCTAGTCTCCCAAATAGGCAACCGAGAAGTTGACAGAAAGAAAGCAACTCTTTGGAGTTAAATATAATATTAATTATATTATTCTGCACTGTAGTCCAAGTCTCATAATTTAGGCCAATTTTTATGATTCATCACTAGAAGAATTGACAAGTGAAGATCGTAGACGGATATTCTCGAATTAATCAAACCTACATTTATCTTCAGAGAAGCTTAGTTCGACCTTCAATATGGTGCATGCCCCGTGTTTCGTAAATCGTTATCAATCTACGTGTAAAGTGCACTGTTATCAGAATACGTGTAAAGTGCAATATTATCTTCTGTCTAAGAACGTGTTAGGGGGAATAAGGCTATCGAGCTGCGTATGCTAATCTGCGGTTTGAGGTGAAAGTATGGATTTATATACATAGATGACTGGTTTCCTGCCTACGTTGTCAGATTGTCAGTATTACAACTGAGTATGAGATGGCATAACTCCTAGATGGAAATGATAGAAATGGGTTAGTTTGTTCCACCACATCTTCCCGGCAAAAGCACATAGAAAGTGGTGAAGGGCGGGCATTTTGGGCCTTTTGATTTTCAGCCTACTTTGAATACCTTTTTATAGTCAAAATAGGAGAGATGAATAGAGAAGTCGAGAAAACACTAGAAGCTAATAACCCTTTTCAATAGCTAAATAAAAATACTGTAAACAAAACGTAGACGTTTAAAATATGGATCTTTATGACCAAACGTGCCTGAATTGTAACGAATATGATTGTTTGGTATATAATATAATTTTTATGGTCATTTTAATGAGTTGTTATGAAAACAGGATACACGTCTTCAGGTAGAAGGTGGGGTAACAGAAATTGTAGTTATCCTTTTTTGGAATAAGCATGATTATGTGCAAAATATTGATTACGATGCTTGTTTTTCACGGATACATGAAAGGGTAATAAACGCGGATAAAAGACATCTTATCTCGAGAACGCAGATGGTGTATAAATAGACTTATTGAGCTGTGAAATTGATATCGACCTCACGTATAGCTGTGCTTCATGCTACATTTCGTTCATTTGATAGACTGCCTTATTAAAATTGATTATTCTACTAAAGGCACCTGCGAATATTGATAGGTGCTGTATGTGGAAGACCTCAGGTGCCATTTAAACGGGTGCCCAAAATGGCATCAGTCTAGTTTCCGATACTTACTGATATTTCTTGGTTTGATTGATTCTAAAATAATAATTTCGTTTAATGGCAAGTTTTACTAATTTTCAGCGGTCTCCTCAAAAGCGAGGAAATTAAACAAAGAAACATGTTTTTCTCCGGTTATTTACCCTTTTAATTATCACAAATTCTCTTTAGCATTGTAGTGACGTATTACTACAATGCCAATTGTATCGTTATCGCATTGTGTTTGACATAGCAATGTAATATGTCCGGTGAGGATTGCAGTTGTGCATTATTGTTGTTACTGGTAGGTTGTTCACCTCTTGCGCGCTGCAATTGACCCCTATTCCTAGGATTCCGGATATTGACGGAACGGGCGTAAACTTCATATTATTATATATTGCTCTTAGCAACAGCAAGGCTAAGCTTGCAAGTTACTAGTCAACTATACCATCATCGACCTGCCCTTATCCCAATTTATGTGGGGTCGGCGCAGCATGTTTTCTTCTTCCATACTCTTCTATCTGCCGTCATCTCACAAGTAACATTCTTCCTAGCCATATCAATTTTCACACAATCCATCCATCATTTCTGTAGTCGTCACATTCATGCTCAAAACCTTCCTCACAAAATGATCCTTATTCCTCCACATTACATGCCCATACTATGGCAACCGGTTTCCGCATAATTTTTGTTTGTCATTTTTGCTAGTCACGCTAGTCAGCCACAATACATCAGAAAAATGACACAACAAACGCTTTTTATTTGCCTAGTAGACCACAATTTTCCTAATAGCGATTAATTCTCTCCAGAATTCGCTCGATTTCGTCAAAAAAATATAATCTCGAGTATCTTTTGTTCACGAAGCCAGTCAACTGTCAAGAGTTGCTAAACGGTCAGTTTCACAACATATCGAAGGTTAGTTCGTAAGTCAACGAGATTGGTTGCTGTTGATCTAAAATAAATCGTGTTATCTGCATGCTACTGATAAGAAGGTACCTGAACTATGATCAATTGAGCGTTGAAATGAACTAAATATATTTTAGATAACCAGCGGGTCTTACTCGCGATGAAATTATGAAGGTTTTACGATACCTCTTTTCTCCCGACGTTTCGGCCGAATTGCACCGACCGTGGTCACGGGTAGACTCTCCACGGTCCAGGTCCACGGTCGGTGCAATTCGGCCGAAACGTCGGGAGAAAAGAGGTATCGTAAAACCTTCATAATTTCATCGCGAGTAAGACCCGCTGGTTATCTAAAATATATTTAGTTCATTTCAACGCTCAATTGATCATAGTTCAGGTACCTTCTTATCAGTAGCATGCAGATAACACGATTTATTTTAGATCAACAGCAACCAATCTCGTTGACTTACGAACTAACCTTCGATATGTTGTGAAACTGACCGTTTAGCAACTCTTGACAGTTGACTGGCTTCGTGAACAAAAGATACTCGAGATTATATTTTTTTGACGAAATCGAGCGAATTCTGGAGAGAATTAATCGCTATTAGGAAAATTGTGGTCTACTAGGCAAATAAAAAGCGTTTGTTGTGTCATTTTTCTGATGTATTGTGGCTGACTAGCGTGACTAGCAAAAATGACAAACAAAAATTATGCGGAAACCGGTTGCCATAGTATGGGCNTTCGAAATGGGATGTCGAAAAATGCTCTTATCAATATAGGTTCTTTTCTTCGTCATGAGTATAGTAATTACACAATATATACGCTCCTAATTCTTTGTGAGGCCCTACTGCTCCTTAGCACGCAATATTTTTTACCATCGTTTTGACCGTGGAGATGACGTATTCAAGGTCTCCATATTGATCTCGCATATCAAAGCCTATTCAACGTACTACGAATTAAAAGAGCCAAAAGTTATTTCAAAATTATTGATCTTTTTGTTGCTTTGGACTTGTTTCTTTTATCTTGATGACCGTTTATCCTTGTAGACTCAATGGTTTGGAAGAATCATCGTTACTCAATCAATCACCTCTTATTGACGGCAAATGATGAAATAAGTTCAAATCACTTCATTTAGAAGACAAGTCACAAACTATACAAATCTTTATTTCGTTTCTTTGTTCTTTGCTTTCTTCTAATAAACATTTCCCTAATTTTTCAATACGCAGAGTTTTGCTATTTTAGACGCTACAAAGAGACTAAGCGACCCCTCTTGACAATCGGGTAAAATGCCAATCTTTCAAATTGAAATCGCAAATTTGGGAAGACCCCAAAGGTCAAGAAAAGGTTTCAGAAGACCGCGTTGCATATATGCATTCCAGCTGCTGTATTGTTTGTAAGAACAACCGCAACCCTGGCACACTAAGGACTCCAGAAGGAACAAAGATGGATTAGCCAACACAAGTCACACTCCTGCCTTCTGCACCCACAGCGGGAAGGGTCATTTGATGAAGTGCATTGCAAGCATTTTAGTCATTAGTGTCGTTGTCTAACCGATTGCTTTCAACGACTGTTCTATGTGTCAGGCTTCAGGATGTGGCCGTTTTGCCATTTATCACATTGGCAAGCGGGGTTGCTTAATCGTGTGAAGCTATGCGATTCACGCTTGCAGTTTTAAATTGGTATAGGGGATAACATGGGTATATGGACTGAGTAATTGAAATATATATTTTTTATTGTGCTAGTGCTTGTACAATAAACCATGCAGTATTTAATAAATCATGTTTGTGTCGACGATGGTGTAGACATGGTTTTTTAACCGACTCCAAATCTTAAAAAAAGGTGGAGGTTCTCAAGCCGTAACGCTAAATAGTATTTATTAAGTATTGAATTGAAAAAAACGATGCGATTTTTTAAAACCATTCCTTTAAATAACTGCTATCTACTCATGAAAAAAGTCTGGTTGATATGCGTTAAAAATAAATGTTACTGCATCGAACACATAATAACGTGCAAATATCATGTCCAATTAGGCGGAACAGTCTGAATCGCATCTGGCAATCAATGAACCGTGCAGTTACACAAATTGTCGCGATTGGGTCAATCAACTTTGAGCTAGGTAATGACTGGTCCATTAAAATACTTTGCAGGGGCAATTTCAATTTTGGTGAGCACAAAAATATTATGTTGATTTGCTAAAATTTAGCAAATCAACATAATAATATTTAGCTAAGCCCAGTTTTATCGAGATGGAGAATTTTTGACGACGATTTATAGTAAGTAGGTAGTTATGACATATTTATTAAAAACATTTTTGGACTACTAAGTATAAAGTAAGTTTAAGTTTGTTAGCAAAGAAAGCAAAACGAAAAAATAATATATATATTTTTTTCCAAAACTATAATGTTTGAACACCATAGCTATAAAACGAAAATGCGAAGATAATCCGATTGCCTATAGTTGCCAAAATACTGCTAATAAATTGACAAACAATCACGATTACTGCAAAGGAAGGAAGGGAAAGTTGAATCAACTAGAATGAATAAACAAAAACACATCGTAGATATGGTACAGACTAGATATGAGCGCCGCGCCGGCGCGCCGCCGGCGCCGTGACTTTGCACCGGCGCGCCGCCGCCGTACGGGACATGCGGCGCGGCGCGGCGTGGCAGTCCACCGCCACTTGTGCGTCCGACCGATCTGCGTCTGCACATGGCCTCCATGTCGGTTCCATGAGATTAGTGAGGTTGAAGAATGAATTAAACAAAAGAAACCACCAAGGTTTCATTTATGGCATCAATGGTCAGTAATCGATTGATGACAGAAAACATTCCACAGAATAAAATTAATGATTTTGCCCTGGCGGGGGGATGAGTTCTTCCGTTAGCGGTGCAAACTTTTTACTGGATTTGGCCTGAAAGCACAGTGGTATTCCGAAAGACACTGAAAGTGCTGTAGAAAACGAATCATCATCTTTCTTATATTGTCTTATCTTGGGATAAGATTTATTTGGTGTCGACGCAGCAAATTTTCTTCTTCCATACTCTTCTATCTACCGTCATCTCACAAGTAACATCCTTCCTAGTCATATCGACTTTCACACAATCCGTCCATCGTTTCTTTGGACGACCAATATCCATCCACATTCATGTTCAAAACATTCCTCACAACATGATCCTCATTCCTCCGCATCACATGCCCATAACATGCCAGCCGGTTTCCCCACAATTTTTCGGTTACCGGTGCCACTTTCAAAATTCCTCTTATATACTCATTCCTCATTCGGTCACCACACATTCCTCTTAACATTCTCGTCTCTGCTTCATGCAATTGTCTTTCATTCACCCCTTTTGTGGGCCAGCATACAGGACAGCAGGTCTGACCATTGCCTTGTAGACCTTCCCCTGAAGCTTAAGGTCACAAGTGGTTCCCTAACCTGACGCCATTTCAACCATCCTACGTTAGTTCGGTGCTTGACTTTCCGATCGCCCTAAATAAGTGAACCGAGATACTGAAAGTTGGTGCAGACTGGAAGGGGACTTGGATGCTTGGACCGCGCCGGCGCGCCGCCGCCGCCGAGTAAATTTTTGGACCACGCCGCCGCCGCGAAATTAGCCATCGGCGCTCATATCTAGTACGTACAAAACAATGGTTCTCACGCAGTCGGTAAACAGAGCAAGTCAATAGCCTCGGAACAGTGTATGTTGTGTTGTAAACAGAAGGCAAGTTTGTGTGTTTGTATATGAACTTTTTTTACAGTTTCGTACCCAAAGCGTAAAACGCAACTCTATTATTTTCTGTCCATCCATCTGACCATCACCAAGCTGTATCTTGTGAACCATGATAGCTAGAGAGCTGAAATTTTCAGACAGTGTACGAGTATTCCTGTTACTGCTATAACAACAAATACTGAAAACTAGAATCAAATAAGTATTTTAGGGGGCTCCCATTCAACCAAAATGTTTGAATGGGTGATTTTTCTATGGAACCTTTCGCGAGTGCTATTCGCACTTGGCCGAATTTTTCTTCGATGTTATCTTATAGATGTTTGTAAGGAGTTATGGATAGTTCTTGTTATGTAATATGTGCATAACATCGTATTAGGTCAAAAACTTCGGAAATACAATTTTCTGAATGAAAAATCTGGGAAGGAAAAGTAGGAAAGCACACTTTATGTCTTCCACCTGAAAGGTTGAGTTTTTTTAAACTTAAGAGGTTTTCCCTTACAGACCTCGATAACAAAAATCATAATGATATGTTAGATGTATTAAGTTATTATATTGGGGTGCAAAAGTGGTGAGCAAGGATGGTTGCGGGCTGTCTGAGATAGTGATGGTTGAAGCTCATCAAGCGAGACCTGCATTCAGCAGTGGATGTCAATGAATATATGAAACATATCGAGAGGATAGCTCATGGCTATGTGAAGAGCTTGTGACTCAGTCAAAGCCGAACGGGTTGATTGATGATAAAGTTAAGCAACGCTTAGCACGGTCGGTCTGTGGATGTGTGGCCATCTTGTCATAATTAGTTCTTCCGTGTTCGGAAGGCACGATAAACTGGTGATCCCAGCTGATATTTGATCATCTTTGGCAGTTGTTACGGGTAGTCAGAAGCCAGAAAGTCCCACAACAAGTCTTACCAATGAGTATTGGGTTGTACGGGTAACTGGGTATTGGAGGTCAGAGAGGCAGTTGCTCCATGTAAAACACTGGTTCTCAGCTGCATCCGGTTAGACTGGAAGCCGAACTCAACATAGTTGAGAAAAGGCTAGCATAATGATGGTGAAGATATTGTGGAGTATAGGTACAGATAGATTTTTGGAACTAGATACACAAAGCTATATAAATCTAAGTACCGTAGATTAAACAAGGAACTCATTATGTGAACAGTTTGAACAGCCTATTTAGCTATCTATAATGGATTATTATTAAATCCAGTTTAAATAAGCAGAAAGCTTTAAACAAGTACATAAAAAAAAACTAGTTGGTTGATAGTTGTTTGTGTTGTGTATGGCTATTATTATTCTATCCAGATACACAGGAAACCTTATCAACTTGAATTTTTACCTTGAATTGTTGCTGTGCCCATTATTATTATGTTCATATTAAGGTATTTATGTTACAATATATAAACATGTGGGATATTAAAAAAAAATTGAAGTGTTCCAATAGAGATATTTAATCTAGTTAGCAAATTATATGAATATTAGCTTCTGCCAGCGGTTTTACCCATGTCCCGTGGGAACTACACGGCACACCCAGATAAAAAGTAGCCTATAGCCTTCCTCGATAAATGGGCTATCTAACACTGAAAGAATTTTTCCAATCGGACCAGTAGTTCCTGAGAAAAGCATGTTCAAACAAACACACAAACTCTTCAGCTTTATAATATTAGTATAGATTATCTTACAACAAGAAATGGAAATGATGAAATTTTAATCCTCCTGTGATTGTAATAATGTCATTTTTATCAAGATGTTTCTAGAAGAAGAATTGATGATAAAACATCTGTTTTTATGTCCAAAATAATGTAAAAACTAATAATAAATAAACCAGTTATGAGCAAAGTATTGTTCCTTGTCTGTTAGAAACAAAGAGAGAATAATAATTTAGATGAATTTTATTAAGTTATTAGTCTGTATATCTTTTCAATGTTGTTGTAGGCTTCTAAAAGCGAATATATCAAGTAATGTTAATGAAATAAACAACAAAAGACATGATGCAAAACAAATGAATCTTCCTACTTATTTTTTCTCAACTAGTGATAAGGTTTTACTAATAATTTTTATTTTAAACTCAGCTATAGGTTTCTTACTAGAGAAACCAGTTCTTTGTTATTATTTTCGAGAAATTATGCCAAACGACGCAAGCGGCGATATCACATCACACTACCATGAATGATGACTTGAAAGATCTAAAAATAACAAACACATGGTCGAAAACATTATAGCAAGTAAACAAAAATACTCACGGCCATCGGTGAAGGTGTCTGTCGCGTCTAGAGGAATGATGAGCAGTGGGAAGATGCCACTCAGCCCCACGAGCACTGATGCCAAGCCTGCGAAGAGCCATGGATGCTCATCAAGCTGATCCACAAAAGTTAACATATATTCTGGTAAATAACCCGCCATTACGACTAATTCCCGCAATAAAAATACAAGCAATAAGTGTTCCTTTTTCAAAAGTTCACAGACTACTATTTTTTTTTCCTAACCAGCCAGTGTTACCGATACATAGTCAAAACAACCGGCGGATACTGTTTCGCGCGATGAACTGAATATAATCAGTACACTGGAGATGTTCGCATTTCCGAGTTATTGAGATAAAGCAAGATGCCCGAGAGCAGACGACTAATCTTCACTGAGACTGAGAACGTCCGACTGATATAGTCCTTATCTTTGTCAGATATTTTTTAAACAAAGACTATTGGGTCGCCAACGTTTCATAAATAATATTTTGTATTATGCGCACTTGAGATATTTTACGAATATCATTGACACCCCGCCAACGAACATTGCAAACAAACAATGCACGAGCTGACGAGCTAAATATGAACTGAAGAGCGATGAACGGAACGTTCGGGCATTACGTTAATGTCAGATTGACAGTGACACTTTCAATGACAGTGATGGGAGTGAGTGAACCATGATCGAGTAGCATAATGTTGCCAGGGGTTTAAAAATTACCATACTCAGAAGTTATTGAATAGCACATTTCTACCATTATGATACTATTTTTTATTATTATAATGTATACCTACCTTCCTTATATATAAATAAAGGAACATAAATTAATTTATCAAGACGCTTTTATTTTATCACGGGATATTAAAACATAACTTATGTACTTGTTAATCAAATCGTATAGTATTTTGCACAACCGAAGTTAAATTATATTAAAAAAAAAACATATTTTTATATTTAATAACATACTAAAGAGAGATGCCGCATAACTATTGTGTTAATTAAATAACACAACTTCTAATGATTTGGACATCATCCAAGAGTAACGTAAAAATCGACGACAAACTAATAATGTTTGATTATGAAAAGTTAACGCAGCCAACAAATTGACATTTAACTATTAACATTTCCATTCCTATATTTTATACATTCCTTCAAAATATAGATTCCTAATTCTAGCGTTGACGATCATATTGAATCAGTAGTTAGAAGATGTTAGCCGGTATCTACCGCAGTTAGTGACACGATTGCAATACGAGTCTTCTTGGCACCCGCCCCGTGCTACTGCGCCCAGTTGAAGCAAAATGCCGTACTTATTTTGGCCTGCCAATTTAAATATCTGACAGCATATAGGTACATTGGTATAATATAACTTTACAGAGCGGTTCGCATTTGTACCGGGCAGTTAAGACGGACAGACAGTCGACATGACAAGGAACCGAGTTAGCTAGTTCAAAGTTGTATGGAGAATTCGCGCCAACTGGATTTGTGTGTTTTCAAGGATAACTGAGTGAAGGACATTTTTGTTTGTGGAAAGTTGAATTAAGAAGGAGCCATGGATTCGTGGGGTATTTTGAATGTCGACAGCGCTGCTATGGCGATCAACAGAGACGACATGGGGTCTAGTTTTCGCCGGAAACAAATGATGGTAACTTACACATTTTCATATATTATTAGTTCCAACTAAATCATTTTAAGAAGGCTATGTTAATAGAGCACACCTCTTTAGTATAATTAATATACATACTAACTTTAATTTCATTTTTGGCGATGTAATTAAGGATATCGACGTAAAAAGTTTTAAATAGTCCCAGAAAAAGTTATAAGTAGTAACAAGTAAGAGTCAATGATTCATTCGGTTGTAATTAAAGGCTTGTGAGCCTTAGTTTACTAATCAGAATGACTTTTTTATAGTTGACAATTGTTTTATCGTATCCCATAACGCTATAGTTAGTTTGTTATAGGAATCTAATGTTATCTTAGTAAAAGACGACTCCTTTTCCTTTTCAAGGTTCCGTATCCAAACGGTAAAACGGGATCCTATATCTGAAATTTCGCTAAATAAGAATTTTAGGAGGTTCCCCAAAATTCTTAGTGTATTCTAAATAAATGACAACCTTTTTTCTTTTTTGTTACCTACCTATTAAATTATTTACCTACTTACATATTTAAATAATAAGGTGCCTAAGGAAGGATTTGATACCCATGACGTAGAAAAAATATTTCCATATAAAATAATATTGCCAAAAAGAGCACGTTTCTTTGTCCTTAAAATAAACGGAAAGTGGACAGTCATATAGCCGCATTAAGCTTTGACGAAAGCGTGCACAGCATCAACAAATTGACTTGTGACTGGCTTTAATGTTTCCACTGTTTACAAAACCTTAAGAACAAAGAGTAATAACTAGAGATGGAGGAGTATCAAATATTCAAATTTATACGTTTACTAGCGACCCGCCCTGGCTTCGCAAAGGTGCAATGCTCATATTTAATGGATGTTATTACACATATAAACCTCTTCAATCACTCTATCTAAGTATACCTATTAAAAAAACGCATAAAAATCCGTTGCATAGTTTTAAAGATTTAGGCATACATAGGGATGTAGGGACTGAGAAAGCGACTTTGTTTTATACTATGTAGTGAAATGCAAATGGTTACAATACGTGCTCTTAAAAATTATGCATTTTCCCCTGAGCGATTAAGTAGACGCCCGATTAAAGCAACTATCCATTACGCGTCTTTTTTGCGATTATGCCTTTTTCGAAAGGAGTTTAGTGTAATTTTATCATTAACTATACTACTTATTAACATAATTAATAATCTCGTTGACGTTTAAATTCCTTTTATCACCGTTCATTATAATTCTAAGAGTCTGCTAATTTTCGATGGTAGTAGGTACCAGCGTCACTCATCAGAGTATTAATAACTCTGAACCGCAGATTAACGTGTTTTTATTCAGGTACCTAATTAAAATTATAATATCCTTAGTTTAGCAAGCGATAGAGCCCAATTAAATGACACGCATAAAAATTGGTGGAAACCTAGAGGTCTCAATGGATAAGAGGGATCTGAGTAGCAATCATGACCGTACTCAAGGCTTGATTTAAAATCCTAGATAGAGTAGATACCTTCAAAATGCGGTTTCGGAGTTTAACTGTTTAAAACTAGCTGTTTTTCCACGGTTTCACCCGTGTCCCGTGGGAACTATTTCCCGTACCCGGATAAAATGTAGTCTATGTTACTCGGGGATAGTCCAGCTTTCCAACAGTTTAACGGCCGTCCCCAATATCATATCTATCTCTGGATTTGCTTACTAGAGATAGGAATTTGACATAATTTGTATGGGGCATAAGTCAAAGTTCTATCTCTAGTAGCCAAATCCAGAGATAGATAGATTATTGAATTCCGCAGTTAATCGGTTCAGTAGTTTCGGAGCCTATAAGTTCCTTTAAGGTTTAAACAAAAAATAAATGATTCCTCTTTAGTAGGTACTTTAGCATATTAGTATACAAACTAGTAGTTATAGATGAAAAGAATAGCAATATCTTATTAAACAGGAGGAATTTAAGAGTAGGGAACACATGGCTCCATTATGTATGTTCTCCAACTCGTCTCTATAAATCTTTTGTAACGTAAATTGATTGCTATGGGTTTGGTACACAACTTTTCCAAATCTAATAAATGGGCCACTATATTCCTCAGCAAAGTTTATTATAAGCAGCTATTTACATTGAAAAATAAATTCGCATTTAGACGTAATCTTGCTATCAATAAATCGGTGATTGCACACTGCACAATTTGGATCTTAATTTCTATGAAATGGCATTCGATTAATGAATTCAAATCTCTTACTACATGCAGTTTCGAATAATCGTAAAATCTGACTGTGTTGCTTAATAGTAGGTTCGTAAGGCATTCTTAACTTTAACTCTAAGAAAAATTAGATTCCTAAAAGGACACAAGGCTTGGTTCATAGGCATACATACTTGTTACCATAAGGATTATAAACAAATCATCGACTCCTATCATCAGTATACCTACTTCTACTACATATAGGGGAATGCCCTACTATACATACATAGCCTAAGCTAGGCCAATTCACACCCAGAATTGCCAAAAATACCCCGAATGACAATGACAGACGATTGATTAGTGCCAAACAATTACTTGTTGTGATTATAAGAAGGCAATCAGTCGTGTGCATTAAAGGAAGTGTTTCAATCATAAATTATTTATTTGATAATGGAAATGGAGATGGAAATGGAGACTTCTTCAATCGCTGAGTCACATTCAGTGGAGACCCAGTTAACGGATAAGGAGACGCAAACTTTGGGGTCTTTCACGGTCAAACGGCCGCCTAGGAGAAAGGTAAAGTGAAGCAAATCTTAGGCAGTAAATTATTGGACATTAGCAGAGAAGGTTCCGTTTCATATAGCTTCGACAGTTACAAGGCTCATCTCATCTATTCATATCTCTTGATAACAACTGCGTTTAATTCCTGATTTTCTGCACGTTTCGACCGTTATCTGCGGTAAATTTCCAAATATTTAAGTATAGAAGAATTGAAGTGTCTACTCATTTGAGTTACGCATTTAGACACTTCAATTTATTAAGCCCTACTTTAAGAATTTTCCAAACTTAAGGCTTATCTTGATGGAAATACCTAGCTCCAAGGCATAATTCTCCATCGATTCGGGCCATTACATCATGTTCGTCTATTGGTAGTTATGGAGACTAATTCTAAATTCATGTTAACATCTGTTCGCTTCTAAATGGACAGATTAGGTCGGCGCCACTTACATTACCTTTGGCTTTGAACGTCATAACGTTGACGTACATTGCCAGATATGTACTGCGAAATTGTATTTAGATAGGGATGTGTTATCGTATATGTATAGTTTATCACCTGTCACCTCTTACGTGATCATGACGTATCAAAGTAGTGTTGCTTCCGTTGCGAAGGGTTGATACTATATGCAGTGCCTATAGCTTTTTTTTATTGTGATGGTGATGAGTATTATTAGAAACTCGATGAGCAGCTGCATGCTACGTGGCAAAAGTCAAGCCCGACAATAATTAGTTGTAGTCATATAACAAATATCAATATTAAGTATTTAGGAATAGATCAACAACTAAGCTCTAGCTGATACCGATAGGGTGATACGGAATTGAATGATTGAAAATGAAATCCCATCAAAACATCCTGTAAAAAAAACTGCTTGACTTGGCGGGGGCACTGCCGTGCCCCCTGATGTAAAGGCTCAACAAATGAATTACATTTGCAACAAGTTAAAAAGAGTCAGCAATATATGTTTTTATAGTTTCATAATGCCAGACAAATAAATTCCGATAAAACAATCTTCTTAACTACTTTTATTTGATCTATTAGTTGGAAACAAACAAAAGAATGACAGGAATTTCACGTAAACAGATGACGGCCTGACTCACAGTCCAGGAAATACCACTTTCCTTGCCAAAATATATCTGCACAGACGGACAGACAACGACACACGACGTGTATATAGTTATTTATTACCTCGGCTTGCAGAGACGCGAGCCGAGGATGCAGAGTGCATGCCGAGTGATTGACAACAAGATAAAAGAAAATATTGAGATATTATAGACGAGTGATGTTGATTATTGTTGATTCATTTGAAGGGTATTATCAAGTTTAGATTAAATTTATTTTGGGAGTATTAATTTTGAAAAATGAAATAGCTTTTTAAAGTTATAACTAGATACAGCTAGCGATAGACATTCGGCCTTTTAGTTAGGACTGAATTCGTCATTCCATAATTGCGATTATTATGATGTTTACTTTTATCCTGTAACGTGAGTGCTGATTCTATTGAAAAATAAAACAAAACACTTCTGCTTTTGGAGCATATGCTATGCATCTGTCTGGCTAACGCAAGTCCAAGCGCAATCAATGTTGCCGCAGTAGGTAACGTTGACGCACTCGCGCTTGGCTTTGGCGGTACAACACAGATTTTCACAGAAGACAACCAAATGTGATTCTACGAACTACATGTATGTATAGAAGGCTTATACGAGATAGTATCCTGTCTTATTAATGTTTATTAGGTACTTGCCTTTGAGTATTTACAGAAGAGTTTTATTGCACCATCAAATATCTAAATGCTGGCGTCGCTTCGCAGACTTTTCGAATTTCCCGCGTACCAAAATATTATGAACTCGATAAAAATATCAAAAGCTGTCACCATTAATTTTAGGATTCACATCGACATTAACAGATGTCCACATTTCTCCAGTCGTGTTATTTAATTTTTTTAAAGAGTAAATAATCAACGGGATAGTTGAAATATTTCGTTCATACACGCACACTTTCGCCCAATCCCGGATGGTTCCAAAATTAACCTGAGCGTTCCATTTACGCGCCCGCGTCGCTTCGTGCGTATCAAGTAAATCTGGAAAGTATTCGCCAGAAAATTGTACTTATTAATGTATTTTTCGTGATTTTTATTAGTGTGTAATATATAAAATTCGTCATGGATATCCCCACGGACGTTTGGGGGCAGTTGGCTCTGGAAGCCAGTCAAGTTTACTTGACCGAGGGCGGGCAAGTGAGGAGCCCGTTCGCGAACACGGTAATGTTATGTAAATGTGTTCTTGTTATTGTTTAGATTTTGCTCATATTTGTAGGGCCTAATTTTACGCTAATCTTACACTTGATGAAACTATTTCATAGATATTTTGAAAGCATTACCTGTATAGTTATATGCGGGGTTATTAATCAAAGCAAATTATGTTATTGTTAATTTATTTTAAGAAATAAGTGCATCGTTATGACATTGTACCGACGCTGCGACTGCACCTGTCTAAATCCAATCATTAATTTCTAATAGTGCCAATATGCAGTCAGAGCGCTTGTCACGGCAATGACAAATGAATAGGAAGGAAAATATGTAACTCTGCCTCGTTTTATTGGTTTCAGACTATAGAGAAACTCCCAGACAAAGTGTTATTGAATATATTTTCATATTTAACACATCGAGAAATATGTCGAATGGCAACGGTATGCAAAAGGTGGCGCATGGTCGCCTACGACACAAAGTTGTGGACCCATGTCAGTTTACGACCAGAAATATCAGGATTACATGTTGGTACGTAAGAAAACTATTAATATAAGCCCAAAATTAACATAACAAGCGATTTAAAATTAAAAACTCTAATAATTTTTCAAATTCTACCAAATAGGATATGTTTTTGTTATGTTGCAACTCCTAGCAAAGAAATGTCAAATATAGTTCAAGAAGTTTGTAATAGATGACGTTGCTATCAGCGTAACAAAAATAACTTGGTAATCGCGGAACTTTTTAAATTGTGCAAAGAAAAATAATATTTAAAATCTATATGTCAATAATGCTAAAATGCTACCAAAACCTTTTCAGGGTCTCTGGAGTCACTTTTGGCCCTAATTTCTATAAGATTTGGTCCATCGCTGAGGTATATTGAGCTGCCTATAGAGCTGATCACCCACACAGTGCTACATGAACTGGCAGCTAAGTGTCCCAACTTGACCCATATGCTGCTTGATTTTAGTACCGGTAAGTTTATTTCGGTTAAGATAGAAGTCCTTAAATGGAAACCAGTAAAATATGTAGTACGTGTATAGTTAATGCGGTTGCAACTATTTATCAAAGAAGGCAATTGTAATCATTTATTACAGAAATATCGTTGAACATTTTACATAAAGTAGTAAAATAAATGTTGATACGTAAAAAGTAATTTTTCAAATTTCATGAGTACTCGACCTTTAAAACTAGGTTTAAGCCACAGCCCCGGATCTTCATTTTTTTTTAGGCGGGGCAAAAACTGAAATGTGCCGCCCCCGCCGACTTATATTTATTTTTCCTTTTATTATCTTTATAATTTCACTATTTCAGCTATCAGATGTCCACTAGGGGTCGATTCGACCAAACTTGAACTATTCCTCGAGTTACTATACCAAGATTGTTTTTTGGACGGATGATGGAGGATGTTGGCCAATTAAAAAAAAACGTTTTTTTTGTATGTTTAAATAAAAACAGCAGAAAATAGTTACATGATGCCCGAGCGGAGCAAGCGCGACCTCTTTTGTTATTTTGAGATAGGACTAAACATAAAGAAACAGTAGGTTGCAATTGCAGGACGCGAGCGAAGCGAGCGCGATTTTTTTAGTTTAATGACTAAAAAGAAGAACAGGAAGTAACTAGGACGCGAGCGAAGCGAGCGCGAAATTTTTGGAAAAGTCGGATTGCAACCTGTCTTTATTTATTGTAAAATGAAAGTAACTTTAAAAAGTTCAGTGTGATCGTAATTTTCTGGTAATGATTCGGGGGCCCCGGGGCGCTGCCCCGGCTAGCCCCTTCGTAGCTACGTCACTACATGTTAAAAGTTTTATTTTGTCCCGTTTAGTGTCCCGTTAGTGTTTTGTGAAGTCGGTTTTTATTTTTTTGCAAAAAGTTTTTTATTTTAAGCTTTTCAGTTTTTAGGTCTAAAACTATAATATTTTTAATATGCACAGTGGCAGACGTAACCCATAATGTAGCTAAATACAAGGTAGCTGCTATCAACCGTTGGAGTTCCCTAAACTGCACTTTGCCTTCGCTATCAGGTCAGAAATGATAGTCTTAAGTATTTCGGTGTAAAAAATAAGCCCAAATACTTAGTTGCTATATACCGATGTGAAGTTCCCCTGATCTTTTGTCGTCTCCAACATCAGGTAAGATCTTCACGGTCATATAGACTCATTCAATATACAAAACTAAATTTCAAGTTTTCACCTGATGCTTGCCTACAATTTTCAAGAGTTGCCTTCGATTTCTCAGGGTTTCCACCATCAGACACTGACCTGATGACAATGGGACCCAATGTGCAGCAGACCCTTTCATATAAAAAAAATATATCGAAATCGGCTCATAAACGACGAAGTTATCCGCGAACACACTTCGCACTTTGCACGCATCCGTGTGTTCGTGATCTTTCGTTCCTACGGGCGAAAGGGCGCGCTTTTTGGAATACGCCT
>NWSH02000081.1:10735213-10750898 GCA_002382865.2 Heliothis virescens
TTCAATAAATATTTCCAATATCAGAATTTTTATCGAGTACTTGTAATTTTAAAGTCTGGAACGTGTACATGACAGGAGACGTCAACAAAATTAAGCGTCGAGTAACCACTAAGCTTATACTAAGTAACCTCACGCAGCATATTGAGAAAAAAACCATGCATCACAAGACAAAATTTAAACCTTAAATCACAGGTATATCGATCTGATTTATAATATATTAAAAAAAAACAATAACTTACTATACAAATCGAAAAAATATACCACTCAAATAAGTCGGTTAGCAAACTGATAGTGAGTTTAACCTAAGTGGTACGCGTTCTCGTGGCCTAGTCTCGAGCGAGTCATCTGACGCCCTCGCCCAGTAGCAGCTCTGGATCTTCCTCGAGCAACAGGTTCTGATTGTTGGTATTGTCCTCGTTGCCCTCATTGTCTTTGTTGGCGTCTGTCTCGATCTTGTATAGTATGTCGTGACACAGTGGACACCTGTCTTGTACGTACAGCCACTTCCGTAAGCACACACCGTGGAAGTAGTGGTTACAACGGGTAATCTTTGCCGAGTGCATTTCTTGGTAACATATCGCGCATACGTCATCTAGTCTGTTCAACTGGTCGGCGGAAGCCTCGCGTAGCGAATTGATCTTATTGACAGCAGTTCGTCGCTTCATGAAGACGGACCAGCCGGCTCGCGCCTCACACCATATGTTGAAGTACGCGTGAATGCACATCATGACAGCGCGAATAGCTCCCCCGGACTCAAACAATAAGATCCATGCACCGTTGAAGAACAAAAATATCCCAAAACAGAACTCAATAGTGTTCCCGAATGCTCGAATGTAATACACGTAGTCGTCAAGTTGCTCCCAAAATGTACTTCGGTAGGCATCGATTAGGAATAGGGAGTAGATCATGAGACTGACAATCACTTTCACTATTACCTCTATGCTGAACGCGCTCACAGCCAAAAGCCACGTGGAAATAGTGTGTTGGGACCACAGATATACGAGCAAAGAGATCGGGAACATTATGAGGAACGCACAAACTCCCAAAGCTCTGACGTGCCGGTGTGTACTTGGATTGTGCGATGCACTTAAAGACATCAGCATAGGATTCACAATGTTGTGCAAAAAGTGCAGCAGAGCAGTGAACAGCAAACAGAAGTTCCTACACAGGCGTATGAACCTCTTCTCAGGATTTAATGATGTTAAGCCTGTCTGCAAGGCTAATACATAGAATAGTATTGCTGACACTGTTCCTATACTTTTGTCCTCTTCCTCGTCCGTTAACAAAATCCATTGGAAGAAATTACCGATGTAGTGGCAAAAGAATGAGATCACAGAAGTCATGCCGAGCACGGCAGTGATGGTTTCGCATCCAGTTACTAGGAGCGACTTTGTCATGGAAGCGAGAGATTGTACTGCTAGTAAAGTCGACACTTTCAGGCCTTCTTCGGCTTCCTCGTCATAGTTGTCTACTAGGAGCATCAGCGCGTGTTCAGCGACGCGTAGCACCCAGAACACTCGCAACACGCACGGAACGTTCAACCGCATCCACTCCGTCTCAACGAGTGCTGACAGTCCGTAGTTACTGACAAACAGCCGGCCGTGCTGATAGCCGGCGTACACCACTTGTATCACATTATATGCCGACGACCACAGCACGTATTTCACTAACAATAGCGGTAACAGCGCTGAGAACACTGGCGAGTGGTGCAAAAGATTTGGAGGAACTGGTAACATCGCCAGGAACGAGGGCGCCATGAAGCTGATCGGTAGAAGCTTCTGTATGGTCGAATACCGCGGGCCTAGGTGGACGTACTTGAATATGACAGCCAAAAGGAACTGTATGGCGTAATTTTGTATGATCAGAATGCCTGGCCCATCGACGTCAATGAGATTTTTGATGTTTAAGTTTAAAATGTCTTCTAAGATGCTGGTGGAATGGTGAGGTGAGTTTTCGACTAGCGTTAAGGCCTGCACCTGCTTGATGGCTGATACGTTGGTCCAATAGGACACGAAGACTAGGCCGACGGACGTCAGGTAGAGGTACACGATGATTAGGTGCTTCGTGTACAGAACGAATATGCAGAGTGCTGACATGCAACCTGTAACAGAAGAAAACAAACGATTGAGAATTTTGAACTAGAACTTAAATATTTTCTGGGGTATAGTTTGTTGTCATGGATAAATATTGAATGCACTTATTTATTAGATTTTTTTTGACATCGCTTTTATCATTAAGATATTTTACAAACTCGTAAATGATTGATAGTTTCAACATTAATTGGACTTTGCCAAGGTTGTACTAATGTCTAGATTACCACTATAGTGTGTGCCTGCATATATGATGTGTTTTTGTGGAGTATATGTGTATCAGTGTAGGTAGGCTTCTTGTTCTCAAGTCAGCTGATATTGCGAGCTTCCTGCTATATCTTAGTTAGAAGGCTTTAAGCCTAGTAGCATGAACGTATACCAATTGAATCTTAAAACAGACATTACAAGGTGCATTGTATTACATAATACGTAAATGCATTAGGATTGCATTGAAAGTACTAGAATGTTATAATTTCATCGCAATGCAGTTTGGCAGTGACACACTTTAGCGTTTCATAACTTGATGCTCAAAAATCATTGTAAACGTCGGTCAAGGTTATTACCGAATAGTTATTTTTTCTAACATTTAAAACCAGTTCCGAATGATTAGATCTAAGTTTTTATTATTGAATTGATTTGTTTTGAGTGCGTAACTAGTTCATGGGTAGATATCCTTGTCGAATTTTCTAGAAGTTTTGGCAATCAAAGTTCAACATTTTTTTAATTTTTTTAACTTGCTTGATGCAAAAAATAGATGGAAGTAGGAAGAAGGAAGTAGGAGAAAAAATATTAATTCAGTCTGGCGAGATACGATTTACTTTATGACTAAGCAGTTGTTATTAATTTTATCCGACAAGAAACCGTTATCGTATTCTATTTTTATCTTTTTGGTGTTTTATACTCAAACAGAGGTTAAATAAATCCGGTTTCAATTATTTAGACTTATGAGTTATGTATGACTCATATAAGTGCCGTAAATGTCAAAATAGATTTTAATCGTGTATGATTCAGATGATAGTTAATTATGTCTTACAGTATTGGAAATCTGTGCAAGATAATGCCAGGCTTTATCGCATAAAATCTAATAAAGCAAAAAACAATTACTACGAAATTAACCGCTGATTCCAATACCCTATCTGTTGATTTGCTTAGTAGAGATAAGATTGTCATTAATCCCATATAAGGTACGTCTACTTATCTCTAGAATATAAATAAGCAGATGGATAGTTTATTGAAATCCACTGTTGGACCGTTGAACTTTCAAGATATGAATTTGGAAATTGGAATCATATAACAGATTCGATAGCCTGTTTGACATAAATGACGTCAGCACTAGTAGTTAAGAGATATAAATCACACAAGCATGCCAAAATTTTTTTTTTTATTGAGACGAGATGTAACGCTTATAAGTAGTTGGTCTAATTCTGGATTAGACCAACGACTCAATAAAAAAATGTCAAAAAAGCCCAAGTTTCTTTTAAGAAAAAACTAGTTTGACACACTTTTGAACGAAAACAACCCATTACCTTAGACAATAAACTTTTAGCAAACAACCATTCTCTCTTGAGGTTCATCTTCACTTCTAAACGCGATTTCGATAAAATTTGGTAGATGTGAAACTATCAAATGACCCCATTATGTTGTCTTGATTCCGCAAAATGTGAACCTAAAGGGACAGTCAGACTCTTACTGGCTAGTTCCTTCTGGAGTCTTTCAATTTCCAGGACCACGGTAACTCTTTCCAACAATCCCGCAGCTCTAGACGAAACCTGGGAGATGTTCTAAATTCGGCAGGCTACAAAATCGGATGGCTCTCCCGAAGTTAAGGATGTAGGTGAAGCAGCGATAATCAGCTGTACTTTTTATATTTTGTTTGATCTATTACTAAATTTAAATCAACTTGAACAGTTAAATGAAAAAAGTATGTACCGTAATTCACGTGTTGTTAGATGCCCCGTTACTTTGAGCTCTTCATAACAAACTAATATTGGTACAGAAGAAACACTTTGGCGAGCACTTGGCAACACGGAGATTTTTTGTATATATTTTAGTGTAAAGATGATTAATGTTCATTATTCATTGTAATGTAACGTTTTTGTATTAATTATCATGAATCAAAGAGAATTATGATATTAAATGATGAATATACGATAACTTTAATTGTTCATAATTGTATTCATTAATAAAATAAACGGTTTTATTGTTTGGAAATAAATATGAAGCAAAAAAAAAATTTGACGCGTACAAGTATTATTTTTTCGAAGATTTTTATTTGTTGTGTTGTGGTTATATCTGCTTCTATCATTTGCATGATTTTAGACAAAGACAACAAAACAGAAAGTAGTCTTAAACATGTAATTGGTCATATCTCAAAATTCTTACACTGCACGGGCAGTGTAAGTGATGCCTTACTAATCCTAAATCATCTGAATGCTCTTGCGCATCTCGGTCATTGATCTTTCCACATTAGGCCAAGTGCAATGCAAATACAAATATTATTTGTATTCAGAGTACTTACTCAAATAACTACCATTCAAATATTTTTAAATATAAGATATCAAAAAATCACGATGCAATTATCTTTGTATATCGCTAAATGTCGGAACACCTTGAACAAAGTACATATACTTGTGATGTTTTTCTAATGGCTGCGTAGGCGCTAGTAATTCTATTGTGTTAAAACAATACTGTGGTCGCGAAAAAGTTTACCATACAGACGGAATATATCGTAACTTACATAGTACAAGTTTAAGCAATGATTATAGGAGCGGTTGTCGGGTAAGTTGTTTCATCTATTTATAGCTTGGCCCAGTACAGATTGTCAGTTGTTTTACAATGCTTTTAAATGACTGATGTGAACTGATGTCTGTCGAAATGAAAATTAAAGAAACAAAGGGTACAGAAGCCAACAGGTGAAGCTACCTGAATCTGATGATTTCACCAATCGAACATTAACCTTCCACTATTGTCATAACGTTGAAAATCTATTGCAGAAATTTGACAGAGTGAGATAGGTTGATTTCTTGGTATCTACGTAAACACCAGCGTAAAATCTTCGGCTCAAATCCTATTTCATCCTTGACCTAGGTCTTATGCTTCAACAAACGTTATTGTGCACCATGCATACTAGGAAATACGAAAAGTTATAATTAACTACACGTTTCTCACGACGCGACAGTCTTAATTATATTTTTAAGAAGAATGGACGTGAAACTCTCAAAAAACTAATATTTTTTAAGTAAATCTTTAGTAATTTATTATCAAACTCAGTTCAAAAGTTTAACCGCTAAAACATGAAGAATTAGCATAATTTGATAATACGTAATAGTTGAGGTTGTTCAACGTACTGAGTTTAAAAATAAAACAAGTAACAAGTACAAAAACCCACGGTATTTTGTTGATAAGTTATAAATAGAAACTATGATGACAGATGTAGATTTCAAACGAAGTTGTTTTGTCTGTTGCGTATTACATCTATACTAATATTATAAAGCTGAAGAGTTTGTTTGTTTGAACGCGCTAATCTCAGGAACTACTGCTCCGATTTGAAAAATTATTTCTGTGTTAGATAGCCTATTTATCGAGGAAGGTTATAAGCTATTTTTTATCCGGATGCGCACGGTAGTTCCCACGGGAAAGCGGGTGAAACCGCTGGCAGAAGCTAGTAACTGTATAAAACTTTTGTCAATGTTAATATTGATTGCATTTTATGCAAAAATATTTTTCCAAAATAAGTAAATTTAATGTGATGATGTACTAACGCAAAACAGATAGAAATAAAAACTTACTCCACGCCTTATTGCTTAAGAACGAGTCCCAGATTGGGCGCCATTATTAACTGACGATTACAAGCGATGATAATTGCGGAGTGATTTAGTTACAATTTAACAAAGCCCATATGCTTTAATTTCTATACTCAACAACCAGCATAACATGATCAAAGTACGATATTTATTTATCAACGGGAATTTGTTAGTAATCCAGAGGCAAGTCAATCAATTACGCGTGTACTTTGTGACGTCACATCATTGTCTAGCCAATAGCTAACGCAACCTATGTAGAAACTACACGTGTATTTATACCACATGTCTGGGAACTGCGTGTCTGTAGCCAGATTATCTAGACCCCTCATTGTGTGGAACGTGGAAAAAGGCCGGTTGAGTTTAAACTGGTTTTAGGTTCGACTATGGGTATGCAGTTGGGTTACACGTCATAAAAGAGAGTACAGTTTGGTCTGATTGAAAATCCCAGTAATATAATAAATGCGAAAGTTTTTGAGGATGTGTGTATGTTTGTTAGTCTTTCACGCAAAAACTACTGGAGGGTTTTTGATGAAACTTAGCAGTAATATAGTTTATATATAGAGTTACATATTGGCTATATTTAGGACGATTGCATTTACGATGAAGAGTATTTATGGACTCGTGTACCAGGTTTTTAGGCGGATGACGTACATACACATAATTAAGTTATTCGTAAGCGGTCCATTGTTAAGATTTAGGAGATTGTTTTAGAGGCGAAACAATGTTTTCAAAACAAATTAAGTTTCTCTCTACGTCAGTGGTTTGTTATGTTTTAAACAAAAAAACGCTACCTTTTATTCTAAGCAAGTTGGACAACTATAGACTGCATGATTGTGACATTCGGACATATTATACATTAAGATATATTTCATTTTAAAAATGCACTTATGGGCATAGAATTTCTCAGTTATCCTATTGATAAAATTAAGGCTATTTTGTGAGACCTTTCCTTAATTTATTGCAAAAATATAAAAGCATAAGTTTCGAAATGTCAAAATTAAAGTAATTTATAAGACAATGACAGCCTTATAGATATAGCAGGTATCAGCGTATAGAGTTTTACGTTCCCAATCACTCAAAATAACTTTTCAGTTTATAAATTATTTCTTGTACTTTTTTTTAAATAATCCACTTTCTCTGAGGACTATTGTACAATCATTCAAAACTAGATCTGCGAATCTTCTCTATAGACCGTCTAGACGAGATAATCATCTCATAATGTCAGCTCAGCTAGACAAAAAATGGTCTAAGAAGACAACGACCTTCCAGATTTCTGATTTAGTCTACTAACTATCACGGTCAAATTCATAAGTACATAGATAACCTCGATCGATATAAAACTTTAACATATTATGTAAATATTTACGCTAGGTACACAGTTCAAAGTAGTAAATAAACATGTTTAAATGTGCATAAATTCTAAGACAAGATTTTAAAAGAAAAAAACAATATGGCGTTCGATTATCGTCATTATTGTTGACTAGCTTCTGCCAGCGGTTTCACCCGCGTCCCGTGGGAAGTACTCGGCGCACCCGGATAAAAAGTAGACTATAGCCTTCCCCGATAAATTGGCTATCTAACACTAAAAGATTTCTTCAAATCGGACCAGTAGTTCCTGAGATTAGCGTGTTCNAATTCTATTGTGTTAAAACAATACTGTGGTCGCGAAAAAGTTTACCATACAGACGGAATATATCGTAACTTACATAGTACAAGTTTAAGCAATGATTATAGGAGCGGTTGTCGGGTAAGTTGTTTCATCTATTTATAGCTTGGCCCAGTACAGATTGTCAGTTGTTTTACAATGCTTTTAAATGACTGATGTGAACTGATGTCTGTCGAAATGAAAATTAAAGAAACAAAGGGTACAGAAGCCAACAGGTGAAGCTACCTGAATCTGATGATTTCACCAATCGAACATTAACCTTCCACTATTGTCATAACGTTGAAAATCTATTGCAGAAATTTGACAGAGTGAGATAGGTTGATTTCTTGGTATCTACGTAAACACCAGCGTAAAATCTTCGGCTCAAATCCTATTTCATCCTTGACCTAGGTCTTATGCTTCAACAAACGTTATTGTGCACCATGCATACTAGGAAATACGAAAAGTTATAATTAACTACACGTTTCTCACGACGCGACAGTCTTAATTATATTTTTAAGAAGAATGGACGTGAAACTCTCAAAAAACTAATATTTTTTAAGTAAATCTTTAGTAATTTATTATCAAACTCAGTTCAAAAGTTTAACCGCTAAAACATGAAGAATTAGCATAATTTGATAATACGTAATAGTTGAGGTTGTTCAACGTACTGAGTTTAAAAATAAAACAAGTAACAAGTACAAAAACCCACGGTATTTTGTTGATAAGTTATAAATAGAAACTATGATGACAGATGTAGATTTCAAACGAAGTTGTTTTGTCTGTTGCGTATTCAATCTATACTAATATTATAAAGCTGAAGAGTTTGTTTGTTTGAACGCGCTAATCTCAGGAACTACTGGTCCGATTTGAAAAATTATTTCTGTGTTAGATAGCCTATTTATCGAGGAAGGTTATAAGCTATTTTTTATCCGGATGCGCACGGTAGTTCCCACGGGAAAGCGGGTGAAACCGCTGGCAGAAGCTAGTAACTGTATAAAACTTTTGTCAATGTTAATATTGATTGCATTTTATGCAAAAATATTTTTCCAAAATAAGTAAATTTAATGTGATGATGTACTAACGCAAAACAGATAGAAATAAAAACTTACTCCACGCCTTATTGCTTAAGAACGAGTCCCAGATTGGGCGCCATTATTAACTGACGATTACAAGCGATGATAATTGCGGAGTGATTTAGTTACAATTTAACAAAGCCCATATGCTTTAATTTCTATACTCAACAACCAGCATAACATGATCAAAGTACGATATTTATTTATCAACGGGAATTTGTTAGTAATCCAGAGGCAAGTCAATCAATTACGCGTGTACTTTGTGACGTCACATCATTGTCTAGCCAATAGCTAACGCAACCTATGTAGAAACTACACGTGTATTTATACCACATGTCTGGGAACTGCGTGTCTGTAGCCAGATTATCTAGACCCCTCATTGTGTGGAACGTGGAAAAAGGCCGGTTGAGTTTAAACTGGTTTTAGGTTCGACTATGGGTATGCAGTTGGGTTACACGTCATAAAAGAGAGTACAGTTTGGTCTGATTGAAAATCCCAGTAATATAATAAATGCGAAAGTTTTTGAGGATGTGTGTATGTTTGTTAGTCTTTCACGCAAAAACTACTGGAGGGTTTTTGATGAAACTTAGCAGTAATATAGTTTATATATAGAGTTACATATTGGCTATATTTAGGACGATTGCATTTACGATGAAGAGTATTTATGGACTCGTGTACCAGGTTTTTAGGCGGATGACGTACATACACATAATTAAGTTATTCGTAAGCGGTCCATTGTTAAGATTTAGGAGATTGTTTTAGAGGCGAAACAATGTTTTCAAAACAAATTAAGTTTCTCTCTACGTCAGTGGTTTGTTATGTTTTAAACAAAAAAACGCTACCTTTTATTCTAAGCAAGTTGGACAACTATAGACTGCATGATTGTGACATTCGGACATATTATACATTAAGATATATTTCATTTTAAAAATGCACTTATGGGCATAGAATTTCTCAGTTATCCTATTGATAAAATTAAGGCTATTTTGTGAGACCTTTCCTTAATTTATTGCAAAAATATAAAAGCATAAGTTTCGAAATGTCAAAATTAAAGTAATTTATAAGACAATGACAGCCTTATAGATATAGCAGGTATCAGCGTATAGAGTTTTACGTTCCCAATCACTCAAAATAACTTTTCAGTTTATAAATTATTTCTTGTACTTTTTTTTAAATAATCCACTTTCTCTGAGGACTATTGTACAATCATTCAAAACTAGATCTGCGAATCTTCTCTATAGACCGTCTAGACGAGATAATCATCTCATAATGTCAGCTCAGCTAGACAAAAAATGGTCTAAGAAGACAACGACCTTCCAGATTTCTGATTTAGTCTACTAACTATCACGGTCAAATTCATAAGTACATAGATAACCTCGATCGATATAAAACTTTAACATATTATGTAAATATTTACGCTAGGTACACAGTTCAAAGTAGTAAATAAACATGTTTAAATGTGCATAAATTCTAAGACAAGATTTTAAAAGAAAAAAACAATATGGCGTTCGATTATCGTCATTATTGTTGACTAGCTTCTGCCAGCGGTTTCACCCGCGTCCCGTGGGAAGTACTCGGCGCACCCGGATAAAAAGTAGACTATAGCCTTCCCCGATAAATTGGCTATCTAACACTAAAAGATTTCTTCAAATCGGACCAGTAGTTCCTGAGATTAGCGTGTTCAAACAAACAAACAAACTCTTCAGCTTTATAATATTCTTCTGGAAGCAGTGTGTCAAAAAAAATTTTTGAGCCTAATATGGGTAATCTCATATGGGTATGGATTCAACCTGTTTTTACTTCTTTTGGACATTTTTCAACAAGATGAATAGAAATAACCCCTTCTTCTTTTTGCTGTAGGAGCCGAAATAGGACTTGTGGCCTTTATTGGCACCTATAAATTCTTATTTTTTAACTAGTACAATCCAGTTTCTTACAAGACTTATTACATATTTATTGTTCACGATGACTTGTTACTTTTTATGATAATCTTTGTCGACGTGTAATAGTTTACGTGTAGATGATGGCCTTGCAATGTCATCGTTCATATCAAAATCAAATTAACCTATAAAGTGCGTGGTACATGGCATAGCACAGTCATTTTCGACGAACATACATTATTATATTTTTTGAAATATTGCCTTGTTGGTCTAATTATCACTCAGTGCGACTGCTGTGCACGGTCTAGTCTCGGTTTTGATTTCCGGGTCGGGCCGAAATAGCTTTGAGTTTTAGAAAATTTCACAATGCAGCCCGGAGTCTGGAAGGTGGTATTGATACACCCGTGTATCGAAGAGCACTTTTACGGCCAACAATTGGTTAGGACGCCATTACATTTTGAAGTAAGGCTGAAAATAAGAGTGATTGACGCACGCGCTTGAATGAATTTGTAAATTGGACTACTTATTTGTCCTTGAGACTAGCGCGATGAACCAAACCAATCGAATTCTTATAATTCACCTACATAATGTTATAAACGAATTAGCAACTTGCTGACTATAATATTCATTTATTCATTATAAAAGCTGTAGATTTGTTTGTTTGCTTGAACGCTCTAGTCTCAAAAGGTTCGATAGGAAAAATTTATTAAGTGTATGTATTAATTTATTAATATCCCATTTATTGAGTATTTCCCACGGGTTGTAAGTGAACCCGCTGGCAAATGCTAGCAAAATTATAAATTCACAAAACATTAATCTAAAACAATCAGGCATTACTTAAGATACCGTCGTATTTAATTCAATGAAACCAAAGAATGCACTCGACATTTGCGCCGTCGATGTCAACTTGTCCTTTGCACTCATGGAAGAAAAAACGTGAGGATCGGGTCATTGAACCTCAGTAATTGTACCTTATGTTTTCCTCTTACTTGCATGATAATATAGCGCAATTTTTTTCACAAAAAGTTGTCGACATTTACGAAGTCACTGTATGGGCTGCGGGATTGTTCGAAAGAGTGTCCGCGGCCATATTACACAAAAGGCTCCAGAAGGAACATGGTGGGCTTTAGTAAGTCAGAGTTTAACACTCCCTCACGCGGCACACACAGCGGGAGGGGTTATTTGATGATTTCCCACCAATAAAGGTAGGTGCGTTATTTGAGAAAATCCTTTTTTGTTGATCCCGCAAATTACTATATTTTATTATATGGGGGTGACATCCCAGAGTGCAAAAGGTGTGGTTCTAATTCACTATCATTTAGCCATTAGTGCTCATGTACTGTGGCTCTAGAGGCAATATCCTGTACCTATTTAGAAATGTGACATTGACAAAATCCCATTATTTAACCAATTGGGAATCCCCGTGTGCGATTCTATGTATGTTAGGACGAGAGCACAATCCTATTAATATCATAACTGCGAAAGTTTTTGACCATTTAGGTATGTACCTATGTATAGTATGAATGTGTGTCACTTCCATTGGTTCTATGCAAAAACTACAGGACGAATTTTGATGAAAATTGGCAGTAATATAGTTTATACATAGATCAGAGTAATATTACTTTTATCCAGGTAAATAGTTCCCTTGGGCAGCGGGGAATCCGTTGGCGGAGCTAATTGCTTTAATAATTCCAAAGTCCACTCAAATTCTCATAAAATAACATGGGAAATCCCAACAAACTTTGACCGAACTTGCTGCTTACGACCAATGAACCGCAAGTTAGTTTAAAGTCTGGCTTAATATCATCGCACCATCATCAGTTATCCGTAATCCCAATTTATAATTTTGATCGGCGCAGCATGTTTCTTGACATCAGCTTCATACAAGTAAACTTTCCAGCGATATGGTCTTTCATACGATCCATCCATAGTTTCTTTGGAGTCCTTGCTATATCCAAAACAAGATTAACTTTAACACGATACCAATTAATAAATCTCTTGTTATGTGTGTATGATTTGGTTTCCAAGGAGGACTCATTCTGTGGATTTCTATACACACATTTCTATACATTCTGTACTTGATCTATCCGTTGTTTGGCAATTAGAGATTAACTTTTGACATTAGCTCCGTACAAATTAAGGCTTTCAACCTAATCACAAGACTACGTACAGGATCGGTTACAAAAATTCGCAGTAAAAACTACATGTTCTACTCACGCCTTTATCAGTCAAATCCTCAACAATACCAGCTACGTCTAGTAAGTTCATAAACCTATTATTTAACAGCCAACAGACAACTGGCCGGAATTGAGGGGGGAAGTTCAAATTAACGGGAACGCCGGTCAAATTGTAAGTAACGTGATATTTCAGGATACGAGTCGGTAATCGACGCGGTTTCTTTGAATTAACATGTTAAAATTAAACAGAGTATTGACTGTTGGTTGAGTCATGAAATACAGTTTAATCAGTCTTCTTTGATGACAGAATAAGGAGTAACTAACTAGCTTCCGCAAGCGGTTTCACCTGCTTTCTGAGGGAATTACTTCCCGTAGTCGGATAAAAAGTAGCCTATAGCCTTCCTCGATAAATGGGCTATCTAACACTGAAATATTTTTTCAAATCGGACCAGCAGTTCCTGAGATTAGCGCGTTCAAACAAACAAACAAACTCTTCAGCTTTATAATATTAGTATAGATTAACAGGTTAGTACAGGATTTAGCTTTCGAAGAAATGAATACTTGGGACGATTATTTTTTGTAAAAATTAGAAAGTATTCTTAGATTTTAATTTAAGTTATCCTTGGGATTTGAATAAGACGTAAATATGATACTCGTTTGGGCTGCATTGTGAATCATCATTTCAAATTTTGGGATTACTAAGAATATTGAACAGGTTTTCAACATGTAACATCAGTGGAATATTCATACTGCATCTTAGAACATTATCACTAAGTATGATATAAACTGTTTCTTTTTATAGTCAATCAGGATCATTTTTTCCTAGATTTAATATCTAAAAATCGGCCAGGTGCGAGTTGGACTCGCGCACGAAGGGTTCCGTACCATTATCTATGGAAAATGTACGTATCTATTACCCACAACTAGCCAAAATACAAACATTTTTCGGGCAGCAAAAAATAACTTTGTTTTTCATACAAATATATGAATAATATAATAATATACAGGGTGGGCCAGGAATTAGTTAACATTTTAAAAAATCATTAAAAAAAAACTATTAGATTTACATCAAAAATTATTTATGTAAGAGATAGCTTATAAAAGGGAAATTACTTTTTAAAAATAATATCATTTAAATGGCCACCATCACGGCGTTGGCATTCTTCTAAACGAGCACGAAAATTTTCGAATTTGGATCGCGCCGCACTGAAGCTGAAACTCTCTGCACGTTCTCATCACTCCGTGAAGTCCGTGGGCCGCCGGTTTGCTTCACATTTAGCGTCGATCCGGTCTCTTCAAATTTGTTTACCCATTTCTTTATTAAAACTGAGCTTGGGCACTCATTTAGGTCGTGTAAATGGAATTCCACGCGAAATAGACGCCGCAGTGATGAGCGAACTATTGTTTAAATAAAATTGCTTTACGCAAAAGGCACGCTGCGGTCCCGTTAAGCGATCCATGTCAACAAAATTTCCAAGAACTGAGCTAGCTGTTAGACCTCTCCCCGCGCCACGTCCCTCTGCTGTTTGCGTGCGAAGTCAAATTCAAATGTAAACAAATTCATGGCCCACCCTGTATATAAATAAAATTATTATTTGCGGTTACACAGTTTATTGTATGGGGACCCCCCTTAAATATATATTTTTTTAATATTTTTAGTATCTGTTGCTGTAGCGGCAACGGAAATACATCATTTGTGAAGATTTCAGCTTTCTAGCTATCATGGTTTAAGAGATACAGCCTGGAGACAGACAGATAACATAGTCTTAGTTATAGGGTCCCGTTTTACTCTTTCGGTATGGAACCCTTAACAGAGACATTTCTTATGAAATAAACAGTGCCTATGTACTTCCTTGTTCTGTTTCTTCATGTCTCATCAACTGTGTCATCCATAAAAGATTATATTAGCAACCATGTGTTGCTGGGGAGTTTGTTGCGCCACTTCTTCTTCCCAGCAAAAACACATAGGAAGTGGTGAAGGGCGGGCGTTTTGGGGGCTGTCTGATTTAATTTTGACGTTCGAAAAGTGCTGTTTTCAGCCTACTTTGAATAAATGCTTTTTGATTTGATTTGATTTGAACCGGTTTTATAAGTTTCAGGTAGAGTTAAGATCAGGGGCATAACAGTCCCTACAATATTTTTTGTATGAGGTTTGAAATGTCATAGAAGTTCGTCACTTTGCGTTAGATGTCACTGTTTGCAATTTAAATAAAAGATTATTATATATATAGACAAACCGTGCAAACGGTTTTGCGGGGCATAGATTTATTATATATATTGAAATAAAAATTGTAATAGTAATAAATAAATAAATAAATATCCTACGGATTCTAAAGCATTTTTTAACTGTGGTGGAATAGTTACACGTTTCGCCGTACGCAGAAAAGTACGATATTTAATAATAATTCATAAATTAATATTAAAAAAAAGACTTATTAATAAGTATCAATAATTATTAAAAAAATTATGTTGTAGTGATTAACGATGTTTTCTCTTATTTAAAGCAATATTAATTAAGTAATTCGTATTCTTCAACATGTGAACTGAAACGTTTAGCCGCCATAAAAATCTGCATGACACGAGTCGACTGTCAATCTGTCAGACTCTTTTAAACTCCTCGTTTCTCTCGTGTTGCTGTTCCTGTGCTCCGTTTGTGATTGATGAATTTTACGATAACTTTGCCTTTTCTCGAGTTGGGTCGAAATCTTTGTGGGTTTTAGAGGTTCACAAAAAGTAGTCTGTCTGTCAGCACGTAAATGAGGTCCTGCGCCTGATCTCTCCGGTTGAGTCGGATTGCCGTCCCATCGCGATCGGGCTATGAAAGTGAGAATAAGAAGTGCCTCTGTTTTCTACGCAATATCCCAACGTTTGTTTCACGTTTGTACAGGTTGACTTGGACGAAGACGTAATAATGAAGATGTTACATACAATTATTATAATAAAAGAAAGCATATAAAAATCAGCCAACCGCTAAATGTTGTTTTATTTACAAGAATTCACTTTTCTTCCGAACA
>NWSH02000081.1:10750923-10761001 GCA_002382865.2 Heliothis virescens
AATATTTGGATTTTTTATTATTCTATACATTCATTGCCTTGTGATTAGAATAATGCGGACTCCATATATTTCTTATCAGAACATTTATTTAGTTGTAGTTATTATGGAATCTGTACAAAGTCATATCAAACCCTTAGTATTAGACCTTAGAGTTAACTCCTCATCTAGAGAGTATAGACACATGGTAACTATTATATCTTTATTTATATTAGAGCTTCAAGTAAATGTCTAAATGAAATGTGGCTCACAGATAGGAAATTATACATAAGTTGTTATTTCCATTCCATTCTAAAATCAACAAATGTTATTAAGTTATTTGCGTTATGCATTATGGCAACTTCACACAATGAATATTAGCTTAAATCACTGGCTCTTTAACTGCCTCGTGTCTAGTGGTCGCATTAGCGCGATGACCGTGCCACGGGTCTCGGGGTCGATTCCAGGTCAGGGCCGAAATCGCTTTTGTGGGTGTAGAAACTTTCACAAAGCAGCTGGATTTGGAGTTGGCGGTGTTACACCCCCGTGCCTGGGATGGGCACACGTACTAAAAGCGTCGTCCTCGAATTCTTACTCAGTACACTATGTAAGATCACTCAGAGGCCGTCAGCGGATTGAGAAAACTCTGACACTAGAGCTTGTCAAGGTGTTCAACTGCAGCCTCACTCGATAGAAGAAGACTGGCTCTTTATATTTTTGGAAAATTTTATTTCATTTGTCCTAATCTAGAATATGCAAATGTATTCACAGCATTTTTGACATCATCTAAAAATTTGTTGCTATAAATTTAAGCAATAAGTTTTTGTATTATTTTCCTAGTTGAGTGTAAATCTATTGATGGCGAATTACCCACTAATATAATATGAAGGCATAATTTTTGTCTTGACTTAACAATGGTCTTTCATTATTTCTGTTGGTTTTTAAACTTGATATATTCAATTTCTATTTCTCAGAGATGAGTGACAAGCTAAGTCTTCATGAATCTCCTAATGTACACTAACATAATTCAGCTGTAGAGAAAAAGTCAAGTAAGATAGTTCTAGTCACCACTATACTTTAACAATAGCATTGCCTTTAAATGTTATTTATTGTTGTTTCATAATTATTTTTATTGTTTACATGACTGTATCTATTTTCATTTAGGTTAAATTTTGGTCGAGTGTAGCAAAGACCATGCTTAGAAAAAAAGCATAAAAATAATAACAATTTTGTTGATGGTTAGTGTGCAAGAATGTTGTTAAATTAAATTCAGTTTTAATCAGATAAAATAAACAGCTAAATTGAAAATAAAATGTTAAAAAAAAATATTGAAAAATCAGGGATACTTAAATGTTCTTAACTTAATAGACCTTTATAGATGAAAGTCACTAATCTTATATTTACTGGTTGCTTATCAGAAGCCTTATTCGTCGACATCGTTCACGTCACCCCCCGAGGCGGAAGCCGTCGGTTGCCTTGTGCGACGCTTTATGTTCTCGAACATCTGATAATAATGTTTCTAAAGACTCACATTAAAAACGTCCTCGTGTTCCAATTCTTCTCAACTTAGCAACCCTCTTTGTTTGTGTTTACGCCAAGTTGCCCCTGACATCTTCTTCCCAACGCTGCTGGTAAAGCACTCTCTGAGAAAACGTGCACCCACAACGCGTTGAAAATCTCGAAGACACTCATCTCTTTAGAAACGATGTCATGACAAATTTATGTTACAATACAATAAAATGTAATTTAATTCGTTAATTTTATATAGCGATAAAAATGTTTAACAAATTTGTCATAGCATTGCAAATCTTCATTTTTATTTCCACAGATAGAACTACAAAAAAAAAAAACACAGTGTTGCAATTCTATGGAAATTGTAAAGCAGCCTCCACACTACTACAGAAGGGCGACCTGGGTTAAGGATGCCCGGAAGACTTTCAAATCGATCAAGTCTCACGTGCTTGAAGTAATAATGATCGTTTAGTTTCAACATCGACTTGCATATTGATGAAATTATAATGTAAACGTAGTTTTAAAAGTCACGACGATTTCAACTATACAGCTTAAAAACTATAAATTTCTCATTTCTCCAAAGGAAAAAGGAAAAAAAAACTAACATTCATTTCTTTTAGGACCAGTCCGCACAGCGAATATTAACCGCGCGAAATTTTTTTCTCGCAATTCTGTAACATTGAATACAATAGAAGTATCCCGACACTGGCGGAAAATAAAATTCGCGGCGAAATAAAATCTCTGCTGTTTTGATACAAATTTTCAACGCGATGCGGGCGCGGATTTATTTCGCGAATGTTTTGTTACGTATGAAGTAGTCATCATCGTGGCTCTTAAATCTATGACAGTGTTTGAAACAGCAACCGTGTATTATTTGCTTTTGGCCACTTGCGGTGATGGCTAACAAGCCTATACGGGAGCGACAACGCCGGTCGCAATGTCGACACGAACTTGTGTTCCTGGTGGGACGTTGGAGGTTGTGCCATTCGCTTGTAACGTAGGTGCGCTTTGTTGGAGACGCAGACTCGAACCAGCATATCATGCGCGCACTACCCCCATCTGATAATATTTTTCCTCCATTATCACCCCACCACCCCCAACAACACCACCCAACCAACCTCAACCCAAAACTCTCACTCCAGCACAACCACCCCTCCAAACCAACAAAAAGAGTCACCAGAAACTTTATCCAGATGTTCGGGTCAATTGTTAAACGATACCATGTCCGTTAACGCTATCTTTAAACCTCAATTAATGCCGCCCAACTGGTCGTGTGGCGTTCGAAATTTTGTCAAGGAGGTTCTGTCTTGCAAACGATTAGGCTCCATTACGTTGGCACATGCCCCAGCCAACAGCAATCTTCTTTGCTTAAGAAGTGCGGTAATGCTTGCATGCTGCGATACTAAGCACCTTCTCGTTTGTAACTCGATCCTTCAGATATCCAGTATTTACGCCGCGAACAGCGCAATATGAAAGTTATTTAACTTTTCCTCCTGCTTGACAACGATGTCCCAGGTCTCGCGCCGTATAAGCGAGTGATGGACAAGAATAGCAGCTCTGATAAAATCATCTTCTGTCTTCGTAGTGGAGATATTTGTATGTGCCATACTCTTGCGCTTAAGCGTCCGCGAACTCGTACGAGGCTTTGCCGATCGGCTGTTATTTCAGCGTCAAGGCAAAGGTTGTTTCGAGGACTGTGGATCCCAAGGTAGCAGAACTTGTCAAAACTTCCCAGTGCGTGAGCCCATCCAAATGGACGATTGTGGGCAATTTCAGTAACACCCTGCACCAATAATGATGATAGTATGGACTATGACAAAGATCGCGCGGAATTAATTCGCTGTGCGGACAGGAACTAATGTGTTGCGAATAAAAACCCGCAAATCCCGCGCGATTAAAATTCGCGCGGTGAATATCGCGTGCGCGAACAGGCTTAGTCTATCCAATTCCCAATGCGTTTTTTTATTGTCATACTCGACATGCACGGCGAGAGCGACGTGCCCTGCAGCACAGAGACAGTTATTACTATATACTGGTATAGAGAACTATCAGTCGAAAATCGCGTGCCAGCGCCTCATACGGTATGCGACGTTACTACGCCCTACGGCCGACAGCTGAGCGCGGGGCAGTTCAAGTTTTTTTTTATAAGTTTTAATTTTCCATGGAAATTTCCAAATTATTTCCACTTTTGGAATCTGCTTCGGAGAAAAAGTGGAATTCTTGTAAATAAACAACATTTAGCGGTTGGCTTTTTTTATTATGCTTTCTTTATTATAATAATTGTATGCAAATCTTCATCATATCGTCTTCGTCCAAGTCAACCTGTACGTTGGAACGTTGGGATATTGCGTAGAAACAGAGGCACTTCTTATTCCTTCACTTTCATAGCCCGATCGCGATGGGACGGCAATCGACTCAACCGAGAGAGATCAGGCGCAGGACCTCATTTACGTGCTGACAGACAGACTACTTTTTGTGAACTTCCTAAAACCCACAAGTTTCGACCCAATCGAAAAAGGCAAAGTTATCGTAAAATTCATCAAATCACAAACGGAGCACAAACAGCAACCACGAGAGAAACGGACGGAGTTTAAAAGAGTCTGACAGATTGACAGTCGACTCGTGTCATGCAGATTTTTATGGCGCTAAACGTTCAGTTCACATGTTGAAGAATACGAATTACTTAATTAATATTGCTTTAAATAAGAGAAAACTCGTTAATCACTCAACATAATTTTTTAATAATTATTGATACTTATTAATAAGTTTTTTTAATATTAATTTATGAATTATTATTAAATATCGTACTTTTCTGGTACGAGCGAAACGTGTAACTATTCCACCACAGTTTAAAAAATGCTTTAGAATCCGTAGGATATTTATTTATTTATTTATTACTATTACAATTTTTATTTCAATATATATAATAAATCTATGCGCAAAACCGTTTGCACGTTTGTCTATATATATAATAATCTTTTATTTAAATTGCAAACAGTGACATCTAACGCAAAGTGACGAACTTCTATGACATTTCAAACCTCATACAAAAAATTGTAGGGACTGTTATGCCCCTGCCCTGCGTTTAATAAAAGATTATTTATATAATATAGACAAACCGTGCAAGTTTGCGGGGCATAGATTTCATTCTATTATTGAAATAAATTGTATAGTAAAGTAAATAAATAAATAATATCCTACGATTCTAAAGCAATTTTTTTAAACTGTTGGTGAATAAGTTACACGTTTCGCCTACGAGGAAAGTACGATATTTAAGATAATTCTGGATAAATTAATTATAAAAAAAGACTTATTAATAAGTATCAATAATTATTAAAAAAATTATGTTGTAGTGATTAACGATGTTTTCTCTTATTTAAAGCAATATTAATTAAGTAATTCGTATTCTTCAACATGTGAACTGAAACGTTTAGCCGCCATAAAAATCTGCATGACACGAGTCGACTGTCAATCTGTCAGACTCTTTTAAACTCCGTCCGTTTCTCTCGTGGTTGCTGTTCCTGTGCTCCGTTTGTGATTTGATGAATTTTACGATAACTTTGCCTTTTCTCGAGTTGGGTCGAAATCTTTGTGGGTTTTAGGAAGTTTCACAAAAAGTAGTCTGTCTGTCAGCACGTAAATGAGGTCCTGCGCCTGATCTCTCCGGTTGAGTCGGATTGCCGTCCCATCGCGATCGGGCTATGAAAGTGAAGGAATAAGAAGTGCCTCTGTTTCTACGCAATATCCCAACGTTTGTTTCACGTTTGTACCAGGTTGGACTTGGACGAAGACGATATGATGAAGATGTTAGCATACAATTATTATAATAAAAGAAAGCATAATAAAAAATCAGCCAACCGCTAAATTGTTGTTTTATTTACAAGAATTCCACTTTTTTCTCCGAAGCAGATTCCAAAAGTGGAAATAATGGAAATTCCTATGGAAAATTAAAACTTAAAAAAAAACTTGAACTGCCCGCTCAGCTGTCGCCGTAGGGCGTAGTAACGTCGCATACCGTTAGAGGCGCTGGCATCGCGATTTTCGGACTGTAGTCTCTATACCAGTATATATAATGTACTCTGTGGTTAAGATGGCTATCTGACAAATCATGTCATAGTTAAGAATTCAATATTAAAAACATTTCTATGGCACTATATGTCAGATACTGAATTGGCCATAAATATTTTATGTCAGGTTCCTCCAAAAAGATATGATTCATCTTGCTCTCATCTTTCAGGCTCATGTGAAAATGTTTCATCCAAAAATGGATTTCTTTGATACAAGCCCCATAGAATGATGTTAAAAGTTACCATAAGCAAAACCAGCTGTGTCTTGTGATATCATCATTTCATTGCATTAGCTTTCAGTATCAGCCATACTTTTAAAACCAACTCCCCAAACAGGAAGAGATTGTCAATCCGTTTTTTTTTATAACAGCATAATTTACAAATGGTCCCATTGCCACCATGTTTAGGCTCTGATTAGACCTTGATTGAGGTAACCTTGATCAATCAAGGGCAGCTCTGGAAAATTGTAGGCCTGCATCAGGTAAACCTTGACACTCAGGTGTCTGTCTGATCAGTAACATAACAAAGCATTGAAGATTTAGAGCCCCACAGAGTCAAGAGTTAATATTTTTTTGGAAACAGTTTTCTAATTAGTTGGTGTAAATTATTTTAATTTAACAAAAGGCATCTTTTTTTATACTCTATTTGGAAGCTAATGCCAACGTAGTTGGGAAATCATCATCATGACTTTATCAAATGAACCATTATTTTAGGCAATAGTTCATTTTTTCATCAGTGTTTGTGCAAAAAGTCCTATCAAGATTATACCTTTAAGTGTAGTGCCTACTTCAATAGAGTACATGTTATCACAGGTAAATTGAAAAGAAAAAGAAAGGTCCAGTAAGTGACCAGAGACTCAAAAATATATATCTTTTTTTATGAAGAAACATGAAGAGTATATTAAGCTTGCAGCAAGATATTACTATTATTTTCTCTTACCACCATGGGAATGAGGTTTGTATTGTATAAAATGCAGTTTGACTTGGTTTCCTATGTTTCATGTTTTTTTGCACATTAGGCTGAGGCCACTATAATATTTTCATTGGAACATCTTTACTCTTTTGAAACATAAAATGATATTATCTTAAACTAATACTATAAAGCTTGTAGGGACACATGTAAGTACAAATGGCAGAGTGGAAGGTAAGCAAAAACGTATGTAAGCATGAAGTATGCACGGAACGGACAGTCACTGCGCACTGGTCCGAGTGAAAGGTTCTCTGTGGGGTTTATGTGAATATATCCGGTATCCGAATGCCATGTTTCACTCAACCCCTGAACCCGCAACCAGAAGAGGCAGAACTCAAATTAGGGATTTACCCACAACCACGAATTCCTAAAAGCTGAATTGCTTAGTCACATGTTCAACCATGATTATTTTTCAGTGTTATAAAAATATCCTAAAGCTTCTAGCTATAGGTTTATTATTTGGGTGCTCATAGTTTAGAATGTTAGCGGTAATTTCATTTAATAGTAGTTCCAGAATATTATTACTTGGCTACATTTCTTTAACAATATTTAAGTATTTTTAGAAAAGGCTATTGCCCCAACTACACAAAGCCCAATTCACTATTATAGTTAAAACAGAATAACTTGCAATTAGTTAATTAAGATGTATATTTATGTATTTCTATGCTTCAACACTTGGAATTGAAGTGTTTGGTCCGTATTGTATGCTAATCGGCTAAGCAATGTATAACGTATGTACCTACGAATTGTATAATAGGTATTTTTCAATATGTTTTCATGCTGTAAAATTGAAAGCTGTGATTACGTATTTCAGATCATTATTGGTAATAATAGTGTTATAAAAGAATTTGGGTAGGTTACCGCATTTAGCTACGGCAGCAATTAATTCTAGTGTTCTGATAGATATAAAAGATATTAGTGGGGTTATGTAGTTAACTATTTTCATAAGTGCAATCGCATGCACTACCTATTTGTGATGATTATAATATCTTATTTCATGTTTTTTGTGTAGGATTATGATTTGTTCTTTTAATTGTAATTGTATTTGAAATACTTTCAGTTTGTATTCTTAAGTTTTATCAATGTTATATCAGTAACAGAAGGTATGAATGCTTGTTAAGTCTGTTCAATGGTGGGAACTACATTATTATTCTGATTTCTTATTCTATATTTAGGTAGTGTTTAATTCAGGTAATCAGGGGAAAATCTAAGGGAAGGGCACTGATAGCCTGTGGTGTGGTTATTTGTTTGACAAAGTCAACCTTTGGGTATCAAGTCCAACCTCATAACAAGTTCTACAGTACAGAATTAACAAAAGAGAAACCACATTCTGTACACATTGCCACGACAGAATAAACAACAATTTCGAAAGGGAACCTCAAGTTTCGAAACCATTTTAAAGGCTGAATGTTGCAACGCCAGTGCTTGCAAATAATACGTCACTCACCTAAACAGCACACGAGGAATTTGACGATAGTGAAGAGGAACGCGTTGTAGAAATTCGCGTCGTAGTAATTAACATCTGGATCGGTCATGTCCACCGCTACTCCGTCCACTGTGATGTTGCTGAGCACGGAGCCATCCTCGCCCGAGGACACCGGCAGCCCCAGGCTGATCTTCAGGAACTCATCCACCACAAACAGCGGCGGCACCCTCAGCAGCACTTCCACTAGTGCCAGGGCCTTCGACCTCAACGACATTATTCATTTATGCAGACCTTTGCACACGTTAACACTGATAATTTAGCACTCACAGCCAAAACAACGGGCTTACACTGTAAACTTTCACGGGGTGTTTTTGATTGATTTATTTTGTATCTTTATAAACTTATTTGATGTCACCAATAATAATGCGAAAATAATGACTGAAATTTTTGCGACAATAAAAATTTGACATTACAAATTTAGATGTTGCCAGACTTGTGAAGTTGCCAGCACACGTAGTGCGACCTTTCTACTAACTGATAATGCAACTCGAAACTGATTGCAACAAAAAATAAAATACTGATTACGATGCGCGACCTTAATTACACACAATATGAATAAAAAAAACTATGGACGTTAAAATAATAGCGACGCAAAATCATTAAAACTACACATCACAGAAGATTAAATCTTCTGTGATGTGTAGTTTTAATGATTTTGTCGTTTATAGATCTTAATGTTTTCTTAAGTTTGGTCCATTGAGTCGTTGAATTCCTAAGTTGAGACTGCCTATACTTGGGTGCCCACGACTGATCACGTTTACTCAGATAGTTAATTATGGCTCTTTCTTAAAAGGACAGGCGTGATTTTGGAACGAGGGTCTTTGAAACATAGTAAAGCCATAACTGATTGAAGTTATCACAAAAACGGTTCCAGAAATGCCTAATTGTGCCTATTTCATGCCAAGCTTTCAGCAGGCAAACATAAAGCATACTAATGTCTGATTGAGTTTTCGACAACCTTGATTGTTGGGCAGGGGGTTCCCCGACCACAGTTAGTACTAACTTTTATATTTTACTACGACTGGCTTATTGCATACAGATTATTGAATTGTTATTCTACTCAATAAAACTTCATCATTTTCAATTATTAAGACTTTCGTTTTAAACTTTGAGCAGATTTTCTGAAACATAATATAACAGCTTACAGACTCTACTGTGCTACACTTAGTTAAATAATGAAAACAGGGAAACAGAGTTGGTTGTTTTTTTTCCATATCAGTCAATGACCAAGATTTTTAAAAATAGAAACTTGGTAAATATTTATTCTGAAGATAAGACTACCCATTCCAGAATCTGTGATGATAAATGTAGAATTATACGTATGTTAGATTATTTTCTAATAATTTCTAAAATCAGCATAGCAGTGATTTAGAAACTCATGCAGATGCAAGGTATTGCCAGAATTCCTTAGGTAATGTATGTAAATGAAAACCGTAAAACCGGCTTCTGCACCTAGGGTTCCGTACTTTACGTACAAAATACTTCTGCAACACAAATTATAATTTAACATATCTAATATCTATGCTCTGCACCAACTGGCCAAACATGATTCTAGATCAACCGTAAGTTCCACACGCTTTTCAAAAAGCAGTCAGCGACTTTTCACTTGGGATCATGTGAGCTACCGCGACCCTGGAACACAAAGGTATCTAACACGAAGTAAAATCGGTTATTATGTACATACCTATATAACAAACAGACANCCAACTGGCCAAACATGATTCTAGATCAACCGTAAGTTCCACACGCTTTTCAAAAAGCAGTCAGCGACTTTTCACTTGGGATCATGTGAGCTACCGCGACCCTGGAACACAAAGGTATCTAACACGAAGTAAAATCGGTTATTATGTACATACCTATATAACAAACAGACAGTGTTCTTTATTTGTATAGATGCGATCGTTATTAAAAACAGACGTAAGTCATCGCCCCTTTGAATGCTCCACTAAATCTAACAGGGATAGATACGATGCATCGTAAAACGCGCCACGACCTTAAATTGATAAACTAGCTTCCGCCAGCGGTTTCACCCGCGTCCCGTGGGAATTACTAAGTGCAGCCGGATAAA